>JBAMBJ010001463.1:0-20191 GCA_037043495.1 Drosophila recens | reverse complement strand
GCCAATAGACGTATGTACATTTAAAAAAAAACATATAAATTGATGTGATACAAAATCAAATATTATATACAGTCAAAAGTATTGTGCCCATCCCTGAAAACTACTTTTCTAGGGTAATTGGGACTTTCTAAAATCGAATATAAGGCTAAAAATTTAATTTGAATTCACATTTGCTAAAGTTAAAATTTTTTTTGATTAAATTTAAATTAATTTAAATTTAAATTAATGGGATGACCAGAGTGAAAATTTTCTTGATTTTCAAATTTTCTAAATTTTCCATTTGGAATTAAAAACATTGGTTAGCAAAAAAAATCGCTCTAAAAATTAACAATTTTGCTAGTCGACTAGTCGAACAGCCGCTGCAGCGGCAGAAAATGGGTTGAAGAGACATTTTTCATAGAATTCGGTTAAGCTTTGTCAAGATGAAGTTGTGAATGATCGATCAAATTTCGATAACGTGATGAATGTTCGATGTCATTGTCTCTTTCTTTTCTCCATTACTTTACATATTGCTCTCATCTTCTCGCGTTAGTATATATGTATGTATATAAGTTTGTATAAGTGCAGCTGAACTTTCAAATGTATTGCTTATCTTGTCTACGCTGTGCTTTTAGCGTACAAAGCATCAGATTGTGAGCTTAAAGTGCTCCAAGCAATTGCCTCGCACAACTTAAGATTAATAGATAATTATCTGGCATATGCCAGTCTGCTGCTTAAAATTCCCAACATGTACGCAATGGTGGCAAGTGTACCCTTATCTAACCATATTTAATTATCTACATAATTGTTTACATTTGCATGCGATGATCAAACATTTGAATATACAAAATAAGCATACATATGTAATTTCTGTCTCTTTTCGTTTACTTACCCAAACAGATGTGCAGCCTCAGTGCGACTGCGACAACAATGGCAGCCACAATAACGGTACTGTTGCTGCACTTGTACGCCATTTTAACTGCTGCGTTTGCTGCGCTGCTCTCAGCTGCTGCGCTGCTCTCAGCTGCTGCCCTTCTCCACGCAGCGCTGCGAAAACGCAAACGAAGTTTCTCTTTAGTTGCTTCTTTGTTCTTATCAGCAAGTGTTGTTGTTGTTGCAGCTGTTGCTGCTGCTGCTGCTGCTGCTGCTGTTGTTGTTGTTGTTTTTGCTGTAGCTGTTTTTGGATTCTTCTTCTTCGTCTGGGTTTGCACTGGAACTGTATCTAATGTTTGCCTCGCCGCCACTCAGCAAAATTGTTTGCTCTGTTTATAATTGTAATTGTTAATTCTGTTGACAATTATCTTCTTCTCTCGCACTTTTTACGCACTTTTCACACTGTTTTTTTTTTGTTTTTTTCTGCTTCAGTCTCTTAATTACATTTGATCACAATTTGATAAAGAAAACATTTATCAATTAATGTGCAAAAAAATGAGACAGCAATAAAAGTGAGACGATAAAATAAATGTTGTATATAATATATTTTAATAATAAATGACAGAGTTACAACGCAAGTTCACAATAATTTTCGACTGCTATCAGTCATAATTTTAAAATACCCTGTAACTGTAGAGTTTGAGGAATGATCAAAGTATTTGTATGTAAGAAAGCTTACAAAATTTATAATTAACTACTGAGTAAATGATATTATACAGTGACAGCTGTCTACAGGGTATCAGTTAGTCGCTGCATGCTGAGAACGCGTCGCCCTTCTGCGAGCTATTGAATTCAATTTATCATAGAACTAAGGCCACACAAAGTTCCATCGAGCTCAAGGGACTTTTCGTACAATTTCTGATTATTGCAATTAAAAATGAGCTTCGAATTTATTTATCATTTTTATTATTAATATTTTTTTTGGGGGGGTATTACAATATACAGTTGATAAAATTTGTTGTGTATTTTTAAATGGTTCCCTGATTGTTTCTTTTGCTATTTTTGGCAATACAAGTATTTATTCGGATTTTGTTCGACTTTAGCTGGCAAGCCCCTGAAGTAATAGAGTTAAACAATTTTGCCAACTCATTCAACAGCTACAAATTTGGCTTAAATTAATTGATTTCTCAATTGGAAACTTTATTAAACAATAATTGTCCAAATGCGAACAAAAGTTTCAAAAGAACAAAAAAAAAAGCCAAACGAATTCTGAACAAAGTCTCAAAGCGGATCATCACGAGTTTACTGTGAAGTGCTTTTTAGGAGTTTTCAGCTTGTAGATTATTTAATGGAGAAGTGGAAGTGGTTCACAGAGATGGAAGTTGTTGTTTGTGGAGCCATTCAAAGCAGGTGTGATAAAGAGAAAAACAAAAAAGAACTGAAACTAGAGGCATGTGTAGATAGCAAAGCATTATTCAAAAGAGGCACAAAGTCAAACAACATGATAAACAAATTGTATACCAACTGTCAGTCTGTCTGTCTAACTGACTGTCAGACTGACTGTGGCTGTGTCGAGCACTTCATTCAGTACCTGAGGCCACTTTAAAGTTCAACACATTTGACACACTGTGCACAACACTGACACAAAGCCGGCTTCTAAGCACCAAAAGCCATTTGCCACTTTGCCACTTGCCAATTCCAAAGTGGACTTCAACTCCGACTTCAACTGGCTTTGGCTACCAGCTGCCTGTAGATATTTCTTCTCTTTTTTTTGGTTTTCGCTGTTTTTGTTATTTTCCCAATTAAAGGTTAGAAATAGCAACGCGACGAAATCGTTGGTTTGGTTTTTAAGGTGCGTCCTGTTGCGCCCGAAAAAGGCAACGTCATAAACAGAAAATGTTCATCCGACAAGCGACAAGAAATCAACCCGCAACCGACCAACAACCAACGACAACCGACAACCGTCGCTGGCAAAAGTCAAAGTACGACTGTTCAAAGTTGTATGAACTTGAGGCTTCTTAGAATTGTTGTCGTTGTCGTTGTTCTTGTTGCTTCTATCATTGCCAAAAAAAATAAAATATTTGTTACGCTTTTAAAAATTTGCTACCTCAAAAAATTGAGTTGTGTTATTAATGCCCTGTATAAAGTTATAAATTATAATAAATAGTTTCAAAGCCTACACTACAGCTATTCCTTATGTATATAAATTAAATAAATGTCTCAAATTTAAAATATGGTATTCATACTTTGTCTTCTTAAATATCAAATATATCTTTTAATTAATATCCAGAAATTTGTACAAGGTATCTGCTAGTTTATCACCCGCTTCTAACTCTCTTAACTTGTTTTATTTGTTGCTGTTATGTTTAATTTCCAGGAAAAAGGGTTCAAGCATTTTCAATATTTCAAATAAATGTAAACGGTGGCGTATGCGTAATATTTGAAACCAAACAGTAGAGACTCATTTGCAAGAAACAAATGTGATTTATCCATATTTGCAATAATATTGATGTTCTTTGTCAACTGTGGAGCACTTGAAATCGATTTGTTATAACAATTTGCATGTAGATTGCAATATGCAAATCGGTTAAGATGATTGTTTATAGGTAAAGTCATTAATCAAGTGTCACTCAGCTTTTAATTATTGTGTTGAACTATTTGCACTTCACATATGTGAACAGCAGCTAATGAGCTTATACTATGTACAGATGTAACTTACATTGATTTGTTTTTGTACAAATATTTAATATTTAATCAAGCTTTAAATTTGAATTAAGGTGTTAGGAAATACAAAAGATTAAAGATTTGAATTATTCAATTAATTTCAGCACATTTTAGTAGTTTTAGTGTGTCATGACCTCACAGAGTATCATATATATTTTCCTGATAAGTCTAATACGCTGAGCCGATAATCAGTTCCATCATTAGGTTTTAAGCCTATGGGTATATGGATTTGGAAATTTGGCACAGATGTGAATCTAATAAAGCTCAAACTGAATTTTACAACTCGTATATATCTTAGAATTATTTATGATCATTTGGAAAACATAATATAATAATATTTCTAACTCAGATAGGGAAATTTAGTCCTAGGCACATTTTAAACAAGTCACTTTGGTATAAATAAAAATAAATAATCATTTACCAACAAAAAATTCAATTCAATAATTTGAAATTTTCTGTGACAAAGTGTAAAATAAATGTTATATTTAATCTTAATGTACAAAAATTAATTTTTAAATATTTTAATGAAATTTTTATTTGTTTAAAATTCCACGCCGAAAATGATTGTCGAGTTATTTTTAGTTAGTTAATATGTTTTTTAATTTTTATTATTTACCTTACAAAAATCTTTTAATTGTATATAAAGTATAACTAATTTTTAACGTTTCAGCTGATCAGCTACTGTTTTGTTTTTTTCTTTTGTGCACTTTTCTTATCTTATATCCACAAAAATGCAGTAAATAAGTTTGATATCGAGTCAACAGATCGCGAGAATAAATACTTGTATCTTGTATATCTTTTCGACAAGATTTTTGTTTGAATTTATGGCCTGCAGCTGCAAACTCTTTTGTAATTATTGTTGTATTTTGTTGGCTTGCAACATTTGTTTATTGTTTTGCAGAGTTGATTTTGCATTGCAATTAATTAGCGAGATTTTTCGTCGCAAGTTGGAAGTTGGAAAATCAACGGCACGTCGGAAAATTGCCACGGTACGTTGCGATGTTAACCACGTTAGTTAATTGGCAATTGCGTTGGAGCTGTTGTGGAACCGCTTGCCAAGCGCTTCGTTTTACCAATGAAACTGAAACCGGCAACGGACCAACTGAAAAGCCACAAAAGCCACCAAATAAAACGAAACTTTGTCGGCTCTTCTCGGCTTTCGCTTGTTATCGTCATCGCTGACTTCGTGTTCGCGTGTGTGTGAGAGAGTGTGTGTGTGTGTGTGTGTCGAAGCGAATTTTCATCGCTTGGAAAAACATCCCCAGTGCATTTTCCGAATTCGGTCGCACTGTTGCTGTCCGTCCCACTGAAAACTCTGTTTGCTTATCAGCGTGCTAATCCTTATCCCAACGCGCACTGATAGCCAATATGAATATGAATATGTCTGTGAATATGAGTGTGAATATGACATTGAATATGTCTATGAAAATGAGATAATCAAATTGATTGTTTGCCTCTGCAATTCACTCTCGTACCATTTTTTCTCTTGCTTCCATTCCATGGAGACAACGCACGCCCGAAACATGATCTCATCCCGCTGTGCAAAGTACTCAGCATTGTCACGATGTGTATGTACTAAATATGTGCACATCTCAAACGGTAAATAGAGAATCTGAAATGATATGAGCACTTCTCATCTGTATTGGGCAAGGGTTGCTTATCTCTTTGTCCATTGTTTACTGTTTGTTTAACAAACAAACACAGAACATTTGAACTTGGCTTAGTTTGGGATATGATCTGTAAATAAGCCAAAATTTGATTTCTTTCATTAAACTTTCATTACTTTAATTAAAACTGCTTTTGATAATATAGTCAATGCAAAACTATTTTTATTTCTGGCAAAGATATATTAATCTAGTATAGATCGAAGGATAATTTGAAACTTTAAGAGAGCATCCAAGGGGCAAGGAATGCCATAATCTATTTCTGGATTGTCGTTTGATCACACACACCCACAGATATCTATAATTTCCCATATATCAAAATCTTTTGTTTTATTTTATCAGCTGTTTCAAAATGTTATATGCTCTACAAGTATTTTTATTAAAACAGGTCGCCAGCAACTCTCACAAAATTATAGAGAAATTTTGAACAGAGCTTTACATAAAAAAAATAAATTAGTATTAGGTGCGCAACTAAGTTCCCGCTGTTTGTCAATAGACGCTGCCAGCAGTGTGTGCTAGTCGATTCTAACATAACGTAAACGTTATTAACCAAGCTTAGACATATGGTAAACAAACTGCTTCGACACATTAGTGATTTTGTTTTTGTATCATATACTTTTCGTTCTGTGAAAATGTCTGATTTTGTGCCGAATAATCGTCATTTGCGGGAAGTGTTAATTTTCCTCTATCATTCGAAAAAAAATTTTTTTTATGAACTGCTAAAACCAAGCGAAACCATCACTGGGGATCAGTATCGACTTCAATTGATGCGATTGAGCCGAGCACTGCGCGAGAAGCGGCCGCAATACGCGGAGAGGCATGAAAAAGTGATTCTGATTTGGCCTCCCGTTGCCAAATCCGTTAAAACCTACCTTGAAACGCTGAAATGGGAAATCTTAACCCACCCGCCATATTCTCCAGATATTGCGCCGTCCGATTATCACCTGTTCCGATCGATGGCACATGGACTAGCTAACCAGCAGTTCCATACATATGAAGACATCTAAAAATGGCTTGATTCGTGGATAGCCTCAAAAGATGGACAGTTTTACCGCGACGATATACGAGATCTGCCAGAAAGATGGGCAAAAGTAGTAGCCAGCGATGGGCAATACATTCAATGATTCAAATGTAACCATTTTTTCAGAATAAAGTTGTATTTTCATCAAAAAAACAGCGAGAACTTAGTTGCGCACCTAATAGTTTGCCAAAATTATATGAACAATTGAAAAGTATTTGTTTTTATCTTTAGAAAACTTTAATCTACTAAAGGGAAGCAATTGAAAAGTAATTTTGTATAGCAACCCGAATTCAAAAATTTTTGAATGTAAGACTTGAAATTAATTTTACTAGATTTCAGAGGATTTTTAATTAAATCACTATATCTTAACAAGTCGTTCAAATTTCAAAGAAATAAAGTTAAAAAAACGAATATTTACATCGGCATTCTTTGTTTATTATGTGGTTGGATGGATGAATTGGATGGATAGACAGTGTTAGATGGGCAAGGGTGTACTGGGGAGAGCGGGAACTAAGTCTGTATGTATGTGTGAATGTGTAATTATGTACATAGTTATTACATAGTTATTACATGGTTATTGAGCCTCAGATTGAGCGTGTAGTTACATTTATAATTTCAATCTCCTGGCAGTCATACATATTGTGATGGCATATAAAAACTATAAATGCATGAACAGTCAAAACCTAATCTCAGATTATAATATAGTAATATATAGTACATATATATGTATGGGTGTCTTTTTTGTATGGTGCCTCCAATTATGGATCTGCTGCAGCTGCAGCTGCAACTGGAACAGGAATTGTATGTGAATCTAGCAAGTGCAGGCAGGACAAACGGGCTTGTCACCCTCTATGGTGAAGGTCTGCGTGGTGATGGGATTCTCACAGCGTTGACAACGGAAGCAATCGCGATGCCATTTGGCATTCATGGCCACAATGGCGCTATCCGTGATTGGCTTCTCGCATTTGGCACAGCGAACTGCAAATAGATCTTCATAGTCCTGCTTGCAGTAGGCCTTGCCATCGCGCTCATAGAAGGGACGATTCGAGAGGGGCTTCTTGCAGGCGCCATCGCAAACGAAACAGCATTCATGCCAGTTCGATCCCATGGCGCAAATGGTGCGCTCCAGAATGGGTTTCTTGCATCCGGCACAGGTGCTCGTGTATCGCTCCACAAAGCACTTGCTGCAGACCGGCTCGCCGTCCTGTATATTGAATGTGGCGTCCTCGATTTGCTCATCGCAGTGGCGACACAGGAAATGCTCCGGATGCCATGTCTTGCCCAATGCGGTGATCACACGCTTCGTTATCGCCTCGTTGCACTTGTGGCACACAATATTCTTCTCCTCGCTCATCTTGCGGCTTGTTCCTCTTCAATTCACAAAGAACAATTGCTCAAACACACACACATGCACAAATTGAATATATCTGATGTATATATTGATCTTTTATAGCTGGGAAATATTAGAAAATGACTGTATACGTATATTATTTCTTTCTTCTTTTTTTTTGTCGTTTTTTTTTTCTAATTTTGATTTTCTTAAAATATATATGAATATATATATAAATTCGGAAAACGGAACAGAAAACGTGTTAATTTTGTGAGACTCAAAAACTAAATGAGAATATTTCACATGTACTCGTGTAGCTCTGCTTGACAATTGTTCTATGAATGAGCACGGGCTACTCGGATCCATCGAAAACTGCAAGATGATAAACTAAACACATTTTCCAAGGCATACTATGATGCAGCGGTGGGCTCGAAATCTAAAATCGGGAGTACTACAACAACAACAACAACCCTTTTAAAGTTTACTTAAGTTGGGAGCAGCCGCTGCTCCCGGAGCCACTGCGTGCCCACAGCTGCTATGTTAAAAAGCAGGCAAAGTTGCCTTCTAAATTCATTCAAGTTTAATTCTCATTAAAGTATTGTCAAAATAGAAAATTCATTTAATATTATTCTGTCTTGATTTTTATCTTTAGCCAATTATTAGTCAGAGCTTTAAGGATTTTGCCTTATCAAGTCATTACTTTTATAATTACAAAACTTAATGTACATATATACATAAACATTTTATCATATATAATACCCAAGTAAACCCAAAGACCTTTTTCAAATGCAAAGAAAAATACCTAGAATTTAAATAATTAACACGCATTTATTTCTCCCAATTTAATCACTTCACAAATGTCGCTTGCGCTCATTTAAAAACAGGCCAAATATCCATTAAAAAAAGAGTTTTTTTTTGGCTAAAATGTTGTTAGGATACTCGACAGCGAGAGCCACGTCGAATGCATCCTTTGAACTTGTCCCAGAAACGTGTCTGCATGCAATTAGAAAATGACGCTGCAATTATCGCGTGCATTAAATACTTTTAGATGAAATGCTTTTAATAAAATAATTAGAATTATGTTGCTGCCCAGGTCCAACTCCTCGCCACTCTCTCCACCTTCCTCTCCCTCTCACACTGTGGCACAGCTGCTGCCCATCATGATCCGCTCACGCACTCTCGCATACGCAGACACGACGCCAGTGCAGAGCCTGACACAAATTCCCTTTCAACTTGCATAACAACCTCTCAAGCGGGTCGTTTCCCTGCCCTGCCCTCCCCTCCCCTCGACAATTTAGAATTCCTGGCCGCAAATGAAATGGTGACATGTACAACAGAGCAATCCACAATCCACAATTTACTCCTCGCCAGCGTTATGAGTGCCGGCCAAAAACAATGCCTGCTACGTGGCCATCAACGACAACAACAACAAAAGTACTAACAAAAGTAAGAAGGCTACAGTCGAGTGTGCTCGACAGTGAGATACTTGTTATCCACAACTTTGCAGCCATTCGATGAATTCAATGTTTTTAAGAAAAATAAAAAAAGTATGCTGGGAGGTAGCTATGGAGTCCTTTTATAAGGATATAAAATAATATTGGAAAAAATTTTAGCACAGAAGCCGTATATTACTGTTGAGTTTTATTTTGAGCAAAAAAAATAAAACTCATTCGTAATCAATATTTTTGAGCTTAATTTTTTTGATCAAAAATAATGATTATAGTCTAAGTTTTATAAAATTACTCAAAAAGTATGATTATCATTGAAGAAAAAAGTAAAAATCATTAAAATGAAAGTCATTATTTTCTAGGTATTTTATACGTGTGTCATTTTTGTTTTATTAAAAAATAAATAGAAATAAAAATTACGAAGCTCAAATTCTATTTATTTTTCGATAAATTTTGTTTGAAAAGGTTACTTAAGTGTATTCTTGTTTTTATTTTATAATTTATACTTTTTATATGGAGATGCTCACATACATTATCAAATTAAAAACAAAAAAAATGATGGTAAAAAGAGTAAGTTAACTCAAGTTATTATTTTATGACTGTTACATACATTAACACTAAGCTATCATACTCTTCTACGCTTTGGGTATTGCACATAAGAACAACTGGAAGAGATGTGGCACATTCCATTCTGACAAGTGGTTGCCGGGGAGGGAAGGAGGAAGGGAGGGAGGCAGCACCCCGCCAAAGAGTTGCTACTTACTTGGAATATTTATATGTGAGTGTGCTATGTGTTCATGTCGTGCCACCTCTTAATTGCCGAGTAATCGGAAGCTCCGAGTATATGTGCTTTAATTAAATATTTTTATGAAATCTACTAATTTTTATTCGAATTTTTTAGTCTGGAAAAAGAAGCCGCCAAATAAAATGCACAACAAGCTAAAAGCTACCCTTAACTCAATTTGATTTAATAATTTTTGTGGTGCTTTTTTTCATTTTCAATTTCAATTTTCCTTAAAGTCAATTTATGTATGTGTTGCTTTGTGTGACAAATTTGGTGGCTTGCATTACGGAAACTTGCGACTATAAATTATTATGTTCGACTGCATGAGATACGAAACTAAGATACCCTAGAAAATAAGCATTTTTAATGTAAAAGAGTAAAAAAAAATACTGAAATATATATCATATATCATGGAATAAATAAATCATGGACAAATTGAACAAAAATTTTAACTTGTAACAAACTTTTAACTTTCAAACTGATCCGATTTTCTAGCGGAATGTTATTTTAATCTATAAATATTATCAACTCAACTTAGGTCATAATTGGTAAGTATAAAACAAAATATTTAATTTGATCCTTGGACGCTCAAATATTGTAAAAAAAATCCTTGTAAAGTTTATGGGTCAAAAAAAGAACCATATGTATATTTAATAAGGTCAGAGATGTCGAATTTTCCAAAATACATGCATTGGCAGCAAGTTATTATACCCATCACTAAGTATTTTTTTTAGTGTAGGGTATTGCAATTTGAGAACTGGAACCCTGAGTAATATATGCACTTCATAAAGTGGGGCGCGTTTCCTTTAATGACCAGACTCAGTTATTATATTAAGTAAAAATGCAGATGGAGGGTAGAAATACTTTAAAGTAGTAAACATATACAATGTTATTTTAAATTCAAATTTGTTTTAATTTTAATTTCACCTAATTCCCAGCTAGTATATCCCTGTTTCCGAAGGAACCCTTTTCACAGAAATATACGTAATAAACAAACCAGGAATGTCTGTCAATCTGTGCTCAAAGGACATTGGTCCTTTTTAACTGAAGAGACGAGATGAAGCTGAAATCGGCAATTACATTTACCAATTGGGGGCATTAATTATGCAATGGGGGTTAAGCGGTCGTCCTGGGACACTGACACGGCAGCACATTGAACTTTGCCGTTGAACTGTTCGAATTAAGTTGGTCAAATAAAAAAATTACACTTTAAAATTTGAAATCAGTGTCAAGCGGACATTTTAATGGCGTTGAAAACAAAACAAATACAATTACAATTACAATTACAAATAAGAAAATTAAACTAAAAATTGTCTATATACAAGTGATTATCTTAATCTGGAGTCCCGAATCGATCTCATGCTCGATATTTGTCCTTGTTGCTGGGCTTCTTGGAGGAGATGAGCGTGCGGCGTTTCAGGCGCTTGATCTTTGTCTTCTCGCGTTTCCGCAGCTTCTCCTGGGCCACCTGGAGTATGGTGTCTCGCAGCTTAAGTCTGTAGTTCATCAGATGGTTGAGTTCACTGTCCAGTGGTGTGCTGCCACTTGGTGGTCTATTCTCCGCATCCGCATCATTGTCCTCATCCTCATCGTCCGTTAACATGGCCAATTGCCTTTCGGCCCACTCGGCATCGGATTCAAACTCTTCAAACTCTCCCAACGGCAGCTTTACATTTGGATGCAACTGTTGTTGCTTCTGCTTGAGCAACTCCTCGGTGAGCAGTAACTTGGCCGAGGCCCATTTGACCTTATGATGAGCCTTGAGGCTCATTTGCTGGCGATAATGAAACAGATGCAATGTCACATTGGCCTTGGGATTCTCCGCCTCCGCCTGCACGTCGATGACAACGTTGTCGTCTGTTAAGTCCACGGTTGGCATCGGATTGACAACTGCCAATGGCTTCTCGCAAGATATTTTACTATCGAGTACACCGCCCATATTGCGAATATCTGTGAGTTGTGCGTGCTTTAATAGTTCAGTTCGATCTGACAGCTGCAACTCATCAGCACCGCATATTATATGCTCGAAATGATCTGAAATCAGGTAACTGCTTCAGCTACCTACTTTAAAGTCGAACGAAACACCTGGTATCGACGGATTAGCGAACCGATTAACGATATGACCCTTAAAGGACACCTGAACAGAAATAACGGCTACTTTTATAAATGTAAAGTTTTGAAGTACCTGCTTACCAATAAGGCTTCCAGCTTTGTACCAACAATATGCCTACTTTGTAGTTGATCCAGATTTTTCAAATAGAAAACTTAAAGCGATTTCGTTCCGAGCTCACCTTTTGCGGCCTACTAAGTCAATAAGTCCGACACTCTGAGGCTTTAATATTTGCCCAAATTCACCGAGTTTAACAAAGTCGCTACCATGCATGAGGACAATTTGAGATCACTTATCCAGGTGAAATTGAGGATAATTTATGCAAACTTATATAGACATTTTTCCAATGTCGAATGCGACATTAGTACGCTTTCAAAGCGAAAAAAAAACCATTGCCCAAACATTATTACAAGGCGAAACTTATAGCTCTTGATTTGCACTATAATTGATGCTAAGGTTGATTTTGGGCAATTATTCGTTTTGAAGGTACAGTCGAACTTCCATAACTCTATCTTCTATAACTCGAACTAAACTGAGTGTCAATAGCGTTTATTAAGAAAATTACATACAATTCTGCCTCCGTAACTCGAACTTCCATAAGACAAATTTCTTTATAGCATAAAAATATTGATCCGTGCTTGTGTAAGTCGAATTTTTCGGGAAAGTCCCCAATAAAGATTGCATTTTTTTTAGTTTCTGTTCAATGCTTTTGCTATCGTATCGGTTGGATATGTAATACTGATGTACATTAACAAATGGAGATGCAATATGATAGACTACTGCATCAACAATAACTTGGGCTTGGTGAAATTCCTATAGGAAAGATGTTCGTTATGTACTTCATTGTCAGCGCATCAGCGCAATACTATTAACCATTTAAAAAAATATTCAAACTTATTAGTAAAGGAATTCGATACTGGACCAAAATAAAATGAAGTGCCTGCAAAATATGGTATCTCAGTGAAAACAGTTTTCATTTTATTTAAAAATAAAAATGATGTCATTTAAATCGGGAAATTCTTCTGGATACAGCAAAAGAACAAAAATCCAATTTTTGAAATGGAAAAAATTGAATCTGTTTTTGTTGAAAATAACAAGAAAAGTTAAAATTTTTTAAAATGTATTTATGAACGAATAAATTTTTAGTTTCCTTTAAATGACTTTAAGAAATGATTCCATGAGTCGAACTTTTCTTTGGATAATGGTGATTCAAGTTAGGGAATTTCGACTGTAATTTAAAAAAAAACCAAGGCATTCGCACGCGACAAAAAAAGAGGAGTCGACTTTAAGGCGGGCATTTCAAGCACTGATTTCAGCGAAACCTCAAGGAATCTTTAAATGCGACTAATTTAAAAGTTATATGCATTGATGTATCTTAAAAATGTTTTTTATTTGGTTCAAAAACATTAAGAAGTTTTTTTTTTATTTAATTTTAATCAGTGTCGCACGCGACATTTTGTTGCATAACATACTATATGCTATTTATGTTTTTCGAAATTATATAGTATATCGAAAACAGCTTGAACATTTTAGTTCATTTTACTATCGTACTTAGCGGAATTGTTAGAATGAAAACCACCCATTTTGGAAGTTAACTTTTAAGAAAACGGGCAAAAATGTGTAAAAAGTCAAGTTCACTTCCAATGTTGAATAGGCTCATTATATCGAGTTTCTTCTAGCCTATACTGCTTAAATAAATAACTTGAATATGTTTCTATTTTAAGTTTTTGGGCTTGGTTGAAATTTCTGGATAATAATCCAGATACTATAGAGCTGCACACATTATTCTAAAAATCCCACATCCCTGATGAACAGTAATTATTTTTCAATTCCCTGCTATGCTTAAATTGTATTGTCAGTATTGATGTCGTTGTTACAACATTTTGCACAAAGTTATCACACTCAGTTTTGAACAGAGTTACCTCTTCTGCAGTTTGATTTGGTTAGAAACAGCAACGTTTGGAAATTTTTACGCAAGTTGTCAGGTCATATTATTTGAAATCAGACTACCAGAAAACAAAAAGGGTGTTTCCCATTTTAATATTTTTTGGAAATTTGCAAACGTCAAATCGCTACCTAACCTCAATATATTATACCTAACCTAGAAATTAGCACGTGCGCTTGGGTAACTCGAAGCAAGTTGGCAGGTAAGCAATATAGGATGCGTTTTATAACATCAGATGTTACCACTTTATTATTTGTCAGCAGTTATGCGAAATTCAACTTCTACCTATCCTCAATTGCTGGTACCTAATCTGAAAATTAGAACACGAACATTCGCGCTTGGGACTTTCACGCAAGTTGGCAAGATGGCTCCGAGGATAATCGTATACCTGGCCGTTGGTATATAAGCCCGTTGACGTCTCGTTAGCGACAACATTCGCATCTCGAACGCCTCAACGTCATGGACAAATCCTCGCAGCTCCTGATGTTTCGCCAACCGTTGGACGCACAGAGTCAGCTCATTATCTTCAATTCGCCGATCGACTACTCGGACCAGCAGTTGATCGTGTACCAATATCCGGGCATGTTGGCCGGGGACAGTGGCTACTGTGTCGTCTATAAGCGCGATCACTACATCATTAACAGTCCGCCAAACTATCAGAGTCCTACGAAGCGCAGTTTCCTCAACGAGTGCATACGACAATTGTACATCATGAATGGATGGGCCCACAAGCTGCACTGGGAACAAAGCACATCGCCGGGCAACCGCCAGGAGATCTGGAAGCAGGTGAACACATGCCTGCAGCCGGAACGGATGAGTGTGAGGAGCGCCAGCTTGCAGCGTGTGAAGCGGCAACTGTTCCGGGAGTCGCGACGCAATCGCAAGAGAGCTCAGACCCAGCGCAGCAAAGTCTGGGGCGGCACGAAGGCATCGCATTTCAAGCCGCTGCGTCACAAGATTGAACGGCGACACATCAAACGCAGCTACATGGACAGTGGCCGGCAAACGGCGCTGCAGCAGCTCATCCGTGAGAGTCTGAGGCGTGAAATGATCAATACGCCGAGGATCTGTCAACGAATCATCAATGCCACCGAGCGCATCTTCAACGTGGATGCCGAAGTGATCGAGCGACTGATGGAGCGGGCCAAGCGAATGGAGGCCCTTTATATACAGGAGCAAATGCGTCGCGTTGTGGAGAATCAACAGGTCATTCTGGAGGAGTCGGTGCGTTCCATGCTCTATGCCAAGCAACTGTTCAGTCTTATCGAGAAACAGTCGGAGCAAAATGATCACGATCGTGGCTATTGTTAGAGTTTGTCTCTTTATACACATATAAAAATATACAACGCACAGTGATCCCTCGCTATACAGACACTAACTTAGGTATAAGTTTGTATAAATTCATCAGCAATCCATTCTGGCATAGTCACATCTCAAGTTACGTTGTCTTTTGCTGCTCAATCAGCTTGGCGTGCACATCCATCAGGCTCTGAAAAGATAAACCAAATGTTAATCACAGTCCTTAAACATTGTACACAGTACTTAGAGTAGCTTAACCCTTAATACAATCACATTTTTACTTAGGCTAAGAAATCTGTCATTAATTTTTATCGCTTTCAACTGTTACTCTGAATTAACAGTCTGTTAAGCGAATAACATTGCTATTCCATAACATTTCATCACTATAACATAATTTGTGCATTATATGCTTAGTGATTAGTTAGTTACTAATATCAGTTTGAATAATAAAAATATTGACAAAAAAATACTCTAAATGGTTTTATAATATTTAAAAAAATAGCTGCTTAACTTTAGGGGTGCCTTCTATGAATTGATAACACTTTAAGTAAAGTAATCTTAATAAGTTGTCTTCAAATTCTTGATTCAAATTTTGAATATTTCCAAAATCCACTTGCTTTGATCATCTTTAAGAATAGGGGTGACCATATATTCCTGGTTTCTTTAATAATTTGATAAACAATTGGCGATAATAAAGCCTTGAATATTGATTGTCTTGAAATTCTTGACTCAGTTCTTGCATATTTCTAAGTTTCATTTGCTTGAACCATCTAAAAATTACAGAAAACAATCAAAAGATGCTTCACATTGCACAATAAATTATTATTCTTACTTCTTAGTAGTTTTAGAAAAATTAGTCAGTAAAACCCTGTTTACATCTCTGCATAATTATAAATTTAAGGTGACCATATTTGACTGCTGTACTAATTTTAGAACACTTATATTACAGTCTATATTACAATAATTATCTGATATCTTAAATTTCTTTAATATAACTGTGTTTCAATTGCTTTAACCAACTGGAAATATGATCTAAATTTTAATATCTCTATTTATCTAAGTATTTAGTTTAATTAAAACTATATAAAAATGGGGCACAACCATTGTGGTCATACATTACATTTGAAGTTCGCGTAACCTTCCTGTGAGGCGCCTTCGTCGGTATCTCTTAGAATGCCCTGCGAAATCATATCATCCAAGAATTAGCAAGATTCTCTTTAGCCCTTAGAACTAACCATGTTAACCCCTTTGTAAGTGTGGAGCGTTGCCAGCTAACGGGTTAATATTATAGAGATCTACTCCAAACACCTTAAGAAGCTATAGCTACAACCGTAAACCGTAAACTTAATCGATTAAGGCCTCGTGGCTACCTTGAAGTATTTAACCGTCTTCACGCGCAGCTCCAGCGTTGCATCCTCATCACAGATCATTAGGGTGTTCACATGCTGTTGGAATGCGCTGACGGTCCACATGTGATTGACGCCCTCCTCGATGGCCTTGTACAGGGCGAAGGCTTTGTGGGCGCCCGTGATCAGGATCATGACCTCATTCGAGTCCATCACGGTGCCCACGCCCACGGTGAGCGCCTGCTTGGGCACTTTGTTCATGTCATTGTCAAAGAAGCGGGCATTCGCCTCGAGCGTATCCTGTGCCAGTGTCTTGACACGCGTCCTCGAGACTAAGGATGATCCAGGCTCATTGAATGCTATGTGTCCGTCGGGTCCAATGCCACCAATGAACAACTCCACGCCGCCAGCTTCCTTGATCTGCTGCTCGAATTTATTGCACTCCTCGACGAGATCAGGTGCATTGCCATCCAGGATGTGGACATTCGCGGGCTCAATGTCGATGTGCTTGAAGAAGTTGTGCCACATGAAGTAGTGATAGCTCTCGGGATGATCGCGTGGCAATCCTGCAACAAAAACACATGTAACCAAGTCGGGCAGAGATGAAGGGAGAACGGGAGAAAGAGAGAGAGCAACAACTCACCCACATATTCATCCATGTTGAAGGTCTTCACATACTGAAAGGAGACCTTGCCCTGTTTGTGGAATTCAATCAGCTCCCGGTACATGCCCAATGGAGTGCTGCCCGTTGGCAAACCCAGCACGAAATATCTGTAAAATGCAATACGAAACAATTGCAATGAGATTACGCTTATCACTCGTATCAGTGCGAATATATTAACTTACTTATTTGGTCCCGGTTTGAAGTCATTGATGCGCTTCATCACATACTTGGCCGCCCATTTGCCAACGGATTCGCTCGTTTCCAAGATTATTAATCTCATTTTAGCACTGGAAATTTGGAATTTTCTGTTTATAAATATAGATTACAGATAAGGTTCGATTAGATCTGGCATACATTTGTATGCATGTATGTATGTATGTATTTCGCTCGTAAACACAACGTTGGGAAGCCGCCCATTGATTAAAGTTCGGCATTTCGACAGTGCACGCCCGATATAACTGATCAATGAAGTGCAAATGTTGAGTATGCGAACGATTAACTACTGATAAGTTTACTTTACAGTACATATTTCTCATATCATTATCGTTATTGATAATGTTATATTATTTACGTATTAAATATTAATTAATACTTAACTTCTTTATATCCTTATGACTTTTTTTTATAATTTGAAGTTTAAAATGTCATTTTATTTAAATGTTAGCGAAGCAAAGCTTTCAATTTTAATTCTTGACTTCCTTTTTAATATAATTCTAATCAAATTGTCACTTATAGCGAGTGTGCACTGTAAAAAAACACTTTCGTTCTCAACAATACAAAAACAAACACACAAGCATACACGCATACATACAAAAGTATGCAGTTATGCATGTGTGCAAGCCATGTACTTGAAGGAGGACGCTTGACGGTCGTCAAGTTGTTCACTCACCTTTGCAATGTTAACGAAACGTTTGGCAATATTCAACGCACACCGCAACAATATCAACAAAAACAACAAAAAGGCAAGCAATATCGCAGCTGGAGAGCAAAATCGAGAGCGGTCAACTTGGAGCGTTCGAGTTGAGTTCGAGACTGACGACGAGCTGTGGGTGCCGCTTCAATTTGGCTGCCAATTTATACATACAATATAAGTATGTACTATGTACAAATATTTATTTGACGAACGCGATTAGCTCTTGACTGGACTGCGACGCTTTTACCGATAAAGAGAGTAACTGGCGCTGCTGCAATTCAAAGCATATTTAAAGACAGTGAACAAATGTAACCTTGAGATACTTTACACGCTTCGACGTTATCGCGACGTATAGAGTTTGATTATCAGTTCAAGTGGCAGTTCAGTTGCAGCCACAGATGATTTAAATTTGAAAAACAAAAGAACTCATGCAGCGAGCATTAGTTGAATGAACTTGCCGCTATGCGTTTGAGTGCGAGGTGCGAGCGCCCTGTTTGAGTGACTTGCGGGGCTGTAGCGTTGCCAGACTGTGAGCATAATTGAGTGGAATTCAAAAGTCACATGCATGCACACACCCAATCATGGAATAAATTAATTCAAAAATCACTCAACCTAAGACAGCGCTCACTGTCAATCTGCGCATTGAGTAAAAAACCAAAAACAACTCAAATCACTCCACAGTTTTATGAAACATTATGTTTATTTTTATTTATTTAGCAGTTACATACTTAAAATGTAGTTGTAGTTCAGTTGACGTGGCCACACCCACGCCATAAAACATTGAGCTGCTTTTCCTCTTACAGGAAAAACCGGTTCAGCGCCCAAAATAGCTTCCAAAAAAAAAGATCATTCTAATGAGCACCAGCCAGCAGCACTAAAGGGAGAGAGAGAGTACTCAGAAAGGGAGAGAGTACTCAGAATTTGGATCGTTTTAAAAATATATTGCAGGCTTTCCTCATACATTTTTTATGCGTGTGCTACGAAATCTCATTTTGTTTTCTTCTTTTTTTGTTTGTTTAGTATTTTAGAATTGTATTTTTATATGCTCTGCTTGTACAAAATATATACTTAACTTAATATACATACGTGTATGGTAAAAGAGCTTACATGTGTGTGTTGTTGTTGTTTAAGTTTTTGTTGTGTTTTTATTTAGTTTAACATGAGCTCGTCGTATGTTTTTAATGCTGCTTATTAAACTATTTATAAATGTATGTATTTTTTTGTAATTATATATTTATATTTATATGGTGGATAGGTGAAACGCACAAATGCATCAAAAATGTGGATATTCCAGCATTTTTAAAGCACTTGAACGCACAAAAAAAATAGTAGGGAAATTTAATTTTTTGTAAATTCTATGTGGTATAAATAATATTAGTATTCAACTCTGGAAACCGAGCGTAAGAACAGTATTAGAAATATACCAAATAAAGTTTACAAACTTAATAATATTTGAGACTGAATAATGTATGTGAAGAAATGTTATTTAAATTTATATATTTGAATTTAAAGGCGGAACACGTAACGTTAATTAATAATTTGTCATTGTTTTTTTTGTTTTTCAAAAGGAACAGAGAAAACGAAACTCGAAAGGGGAAGAAGGTTAAAGAACAGGAAATATTTAAACATGTGGATAGAATTTTAAGACATAAATCGTTAAACTGCCTTCGCTTGCAGACTTACAATTGAATAAATTAGTTGCTACTTAGGGTAGCCACAAAACTGATTAACTTAACTGATAGCTATAATTTTTCCGTCTGTCTGTTGTATTGTTTCTCTTCTATCTCTGTTTGTTGTTTATGGTTGTTTGTGTTGTTGCTCTCTATTACATAACCGAGCACTTCTCGCCGGCCTGATTTGGATCTCCCTGCTGATGGTACAGCTGCTCGTTGCCATCAACGGCACTCACGCTGCGCCGACGACTGAGACGTGTGGAGGACACGTGTGTGGAGACAATGCGCTTGATGCGCTCCAAGTTGGCCACAGCCTCGCCGTCGTTGTTCAGCAAAGTCGTCTTGGTATTGTCGCCAGTCATCCACTTTTGTTGCTTCATCACAATGTTGGACGGCGGCTCGTGGGTGGCCCGCGAGT
>JBAMBJ010001462.1:0-80372 GCA_037043495.1 Drosophila recens | reverse complement strand
CTACAGCCCATTTTTGGTGGAAAAGTTTTGAAAAAGAGTTTAATTTTCTCAAAATTCTTAAATGTTAAATTTTGTTTGGAAAATTACAAAATATGAACAATTATTTCAACTGAAAAATATCAATAGTTAATAAATTTAATTAGAAAATGTTTCTATAGGGTATCTTGACCAATACTCCCAACTGATAAATTCTTTCTTCTGTTTTTTTTTTGACTACTTTCAATTATGGATATTCATTTAAAATGTATAAATACAATCTATTGTATCTTGGCGTAATTAATCCAATTATATTTATGATTTTAAGCGCTGTTAATGGTCATTAAGTTAACACAATAATTAGCCACTTTAATGGCCAAGTCGATAGCCAGCAACTGTCACAACTGAGAACTGATCGTAAGTAGCATTGCAATCAAGTATTCTTATTTATTTAACACGTTCTATGGTCGATTTAAATGCTTGTGACATGCCTGAAGTGCACACGCTCCATCGACTCCGAGTGGCATTCGGTTCGGATTGGGAGTCGGATTCAGATTGGGATTCGGATTGACGACTTTGCAACCAAATCAAATCAAATATGCGAATGCCACACTTTACTGTCTATAAACAGAATTTCAGGTTGATCCACAGGTGGTTACCACGACAATAAAGGTTAGTTAACTCTATTTGCATGGGGTTACAGCGGGGAGTGTTATTAAATTTATTACAATTTGGTCAATTCTTCCTTATAGTTCTATAAATGATCATAATTGTAGTTAAATTACATAAGAAATACGGATTAACTATCAATTTATTAAGGAATTCATATAAATAAAAGTGGAGAATTAAGATTAATTTTTACTGAATAACTGCAGAGCTCGTTAAATAATTATTTAATTCGAGAACTTTTATGATTAAACTTTATAAAATAATAGAAAACATATTTTATACTACTCAAATTTAAAAATAAAATTATCAAATGTGCTGTCACATTCATATATAATTTATGGGGAAAGACTTCAGAAATATTTAATACACTTCAATTTATAAGTTTTTTTTATCTTTGTATCTTTACATCAAAAAATAATTTCAATAATTAAGTTAAAAATATTACTAAAGTAGAAATTATAAAATTTCTCAAAGATTAAGTTGCGTTTATTATATAATATATTTAAAATCTATATTATTATATAAAGTCCCAAATTAAGAAAGGAAATCAGGTAAAAGCTCCAATTTATTCATTTCATTTTAAAGAGAAGAGAAGAGAAATAGCTCGCTCTTTCTGTAATTTGTCATCTAATAGTCATTTAACCACACTTTAATCCGCTTTAACTCAATAATGTGCTATAAGATCAACTAATTGAAATAAGACACCTCGACATATCTGAGCTCCGACTCGTTCAACAAACACTCAACACTCAATGCACTGCGAGTATTTGGATCAGTTAGTCCATTAACCTTATTCAGTAATTCAAAGTGTCGCCCACGCTCGATCATGATCACATGAGCATAAACATAAACAAGTACTGCAACGAGTGGTAAGACAATAACGAAAGCCACAACTGCATAATGGCCAAAACAAGATCGAGAAACCGGCAGTAGCGAGCAATCGCGAGCAACGAACCAAATGCGTTATGCGTTGGCCCAAATGACTTTGTTGCGGCCTTGGCTTGCTGCTAATCTTGTGGTACTGCAGATCTCTTGGCCACATTCAGTGGGCCAACTGGAATTCGTTCTGCGTGGCAAAAAAAAAACCTGAAAAGTGCGTTTCGACCTCGACTGCAGCAGGAAGTCGTGTTTTTGTTGTCGATTTTCCGATTGCAGTGCGTAAACTTGAACTTGTGTGTGTGGCCGGAGGAGGAAATGATTTTCATTGCAATCTCTCAATCTCAGCTGCGTCATGCGTTTTGCGTGCACATACGCAAAAAAAGTGAATGGCAGCGAACAACGACAACAACAACGACAACAACAAACGGCAACTGGCCAGTCAAGATTTATGGCCAATTGGTATTGGGCTTGGCTGCCAACATGACACGGTCGTCGTAACAACAACGGCGCCGACTCTTGTTGCTGCTACTGCTGTTTACTCACCCACCTCCCCTTCCTGCCTAGACTGCAACTGTGGGCGGTGGTCAAGACAACTGCCAATGCACTCACTATTATCGACAGACCACAGAGACGGACGGACAATCTTTGACACTTTTAGTTGAAGCGGCGACTGTTTCGACTTTTCGCTTATCATGTTTGCAAATTCATTTAAAAAGTCACTTGGCAATTTCGCAATACTCGTACTAGACCAGGCCTAAAGGATGCCTGGACAGTCCACTCTCTCTCCCTCTCAACAATCGCAACAACGGTAATTCAAGGGGGCCACGTAGGTGTTATAGACGGATCTGAGGCTCTTAAAGTGTGTTTTGCATACACTTAATTAACTGGATCGTTACAAGTATTTTTCTTTTTAGCATTACGTGAATTATTTCTATTAATAATTGCGAATGCCGGCGATCAAGGCAAACGGCCCCCTGCTCCACTTAAGCCTAACTCTCGATTTCAGTCTCTAACATTACAACAACAACAACTACAACTTGTAACGGCAGTTGGCAACAAGTTGGCCAGATGTGTGGCCCCCGAAGCCGGCGTAGCTGCAACCGAGAAATGATAGTTCAATTTTTAGTCAACGCCCCCTTAATCATTCCATCAGTTGATCCACGTTATGAGCTGATTAATTGCCGCGCAATAAAAAAAGTTTTTAGCCTTAGAATGACTAAAGACTAAACTTAAGCTGTACGTGCAGTTATAAATTTATTTATTGAAATTCATCGCAATTTTTACTTAACTAAAAAGTCGACTTTTTCGTATTTAAATTTTAAATTAAATTACCGCCAAGTCTATCGAAAACTTATCGAGCTACCGCCACTCGCTGTCTATCGCAGCTTTAACAGACCTATGTTAATAGCAGCTGAGTCTTCTGTTGCGAACATAAATACGCCACCTATGGTCTTGAATTAAGATAAAATAAATATAATTATTTTAATACTCGTTAGTAAAATTAATCAATTAAATATTGAAATTTGTGCTATGGCTTAGATAGAGAATTTGGGAAAAAATTCTATGTAAAAAGTTACCTAAAACTGACTATCGTCCCCTTTTTGTAAACTAGGGCTGGCACACTGTTCAATTGAACTTGTTCCGAACGAATACAACTAACACGTGCGAGTAGGCCGCGAGTTTATATTATTTGCGCTATTTGTAGTTTTATTTTCGGCAAAAATAATGAAGGTAGCAACGAAAAAAGTAAAGGCTTTGGACAAAATAAAGCCCAAAAAGGATGCTATCAAGAAGAAGAAGCAGTCAGATAAGATCAAAGTGCCGAAAGTAGCAAAGAAAGCAGTTAAGCAAAAGGCAGAAGGCAAAGATGAAAAGCGGCCAAAGAAGAAGGCGGCAAAGAAGTCGCACAAACAGGATTTGGAAGGTCTCAAGGATCTAGATCCCGAGTTTTATGATTTTCTGAAAAAGAACGATAAGGAGCTCTTGGATTTCAATCTCATGGACAGCGATGACGACGACGATGATGGAAATCAAAACGATGCTGAAATGAAAGAAGCTGGCGGGGAAGAGGACGACGAGGAGGATGAAGAGAAGTACCACAAGCCCAGCGATGATTTGGCTGTGGCCAGCGATGAGAGCGACTTCGAGGGCGAGGATGACGACGACGAGGCGGCAGCCGGTGGAGTACAGAAGATCACACTCAATCTGCTGCGCCAATGGGAAATGCAGCTGGGCAAACCCAATGTGCCCGTCGAGACAGTGCGTCAGGTGATCCAGGCCTTCAACTCGGCCCTGGCCAGCATCAGCGCTGACGCGGAAGGCGATCAGGCGAATGCCGCCGCCTACAAAGTCGTGGGTGCGGCCGCCTTCAACGGTGTCATCCAGCTGTGCGTGCTCCACCTGCAGCCGGCGATCATCCGGGTGCTGGGCGTCAAACCCAACAGCAGTCTGCCGCTGCACAAGCACAAGAAGTGGGTCAAGGTGCGTGGCTGTCTGCGTTATTACCTGACCGATCTGATCCGCCTGGTGGAGCAAGTGTCCAGCTCCAACATACTCAATGTGCTGCTGAAGCATCTGCACCAGATGGCCGGCATGGTGGTGCCCTTCACCGCTCTGGGCAAGACCATCCTCAAGCGTCTCATTGTGCTCTGGGCCACAGGTGATGAGACCGTCCGAGTTTTATCCTTCCTGTGCATCCTGAAGATCACGCGTAAACAGCAGGTGAGTGGTCACTTAATCCGGGATCTCTTGAGTTGAGTTGCTTACTTAATGAATCCCCTTGCAGGCCACCATGCTGAACCACGTGCTCAAGGCCATGTATCTGGCCTATGTGCGCAACTCCAAGTTCGTCTCGCCCAACACGTTGCCGGGCATCAACTTCATGCGTCGCTCCCTCGTGGAGATGTTCGCCCTGGACCTGAATGTCAGCTACCAGCACGCCTTCCTCTACATCCGTCAGCTGGCCATTCATCTGCGCAACGCGGTCATCTTGAAGAAGAAGGACAGCTTCCAGGCCGTCTACAATTGGCAGTACATCAACTCGGTGCGCCTCTGGGCGGATCTACTGGGAGCGAGCGCGAATAAGCCGCAACTGCAGCCATTGGTCTATCCACTGGTGACCATTACAACTGGCGTCATCCGGCTGATACCGACGGCACAGTATTTCCCACTGCGCTTCCACTGTCTGCAGTCGCTCATCTCGCTGGCCAAGGAGACGAACACGTTCATACCCATCTTGCCGCTGATTGTGGAGGTGCTGAGGAGCAACACCTTCAATCGCAAGCACACATCGGTGTCCATGAAGCCACTGCAGTTCACCTGCATCCTGCGTCTGAACAAGGCGCAGCTGGCCGAGAACGGTTTCCGCGATGAGGTCGTGGAGCAGGTGTGTGGTCTGCTCCTGGAGTACCTGGCCCATGAGTCGGCGACACTGGCGTTCAGCGATCTCGTCGTGCCCGTGGTGATGGCCATCAAGGCGTACCTCAAGGAGTGCCGCAACGCCAACTACACGCGCAAGCTGAAGCAGTTGCTGGAGAAGATTCAGGAGAGCGGGCGCTTCATCGAGCAGCAGCGCAGCAAGACCAGCGTCAACTTTGACCTCAAGGATGCCAAGGCGGTGCAGGTGTGGGAGCAGCAGGTGCGCAACAAGCGCACTCCCCTGGACATTTACTACGCCAGCTGGCTGAAGACGCACGAGACCAAGAAACGACGCCAGGCAGCCCAGGTCGATGACATCAATGCGGACTATGATGTGCCCAAGCTGAAGCGACCGGCGGGCAAGAAGGGTGTCCCAGTGCGCAATGAGCACGGCGAACTGGAGCTCTTCCCCTCGGACTCGGAAGATGAGGCACTTGGCCTGCCCATGGACGACGATGACGACGAGGCGGAGGTGGAGGCGGAGGTGGAGCAACCTGAAAAGAAGAAGCCCAAACAAAAGAAGATCGAGAAACCGAAGCCAACTGCCGCCGAGGAGGCAGCCGATGATTATGACGAGGCAGCGACGGCTGTGGACATTGTCAAGGATTTGGATTTGAATGATTGGTGAACCGTTTTATCCTAGCATAAACATAATCTAGAAATACGTATATTAACAAATTAATTAAACAGAACAATCATTAATTAAATTCATTTCTTTGTCGAGTGTTTTCCTGGTATCGAATCGTACTCCTTGTACTTGGGAAACGTGCCAATTGTCTCCCCCTCCACCTGCTTGGGCAGCGCCGCCGCGTCCTTGCCCTTCACCTGGGCGTAATGTGCGTCCAGCTGCGCCGCATTGCGCTTCTTCATGTCCATGATCTGCAGATTCTTGACGAGCTCCTCTCGCGTGGGCGGATCGTCGCGACGTCCGCGCAGCCACGCCTCCCACTCGGCCGTCAGCTCCTGATCGAAGGCTTCCTTGTCAACGGGCTCGAAGTAACGGGACGGCTTTCGCTTGCCAATCGCTGGATTTGCGGGAATCTCGTAGTACTTGTTGCCAAAGTAGTCCTCGCCAATGAGATCGCCGCGAAACTGTCGCGGACGCAACGATTTCCAGAAGTTTTGCCAAATAATGCCCAAAAGATCACGCGTCGGCTTGTTTGCCATAATTTAAATGTTTATTGTTTCTTGAGGTTGGAAGCGATGTTTTGTTATGACATTCAGCAGGCTGTCAGTGGCAGTGCTGTAAAACAACCAAACAAATTGACAAATGAGCGCGCGAAACTTGTAAAAGTTCAAAGATGCACACAGTGTTTAAATGTCACGGCATATGGACTACGCCAATCCTTCTGCAATACATTAATGTCAACTTTGCCATCATTTTTATTTCTCAAAATAGCGTATAAACAAAACTTAAAAAATTAAGGCAATGTTATGTTATGTTTAATGCTTATTGAGGTTGGAGTTGATTTTGTGTTATGACATCAGCAGGCTGTCAGTGGCAGTGTTGTAAAACAACCAATTGACAAAAGAGCGCGCGCAACTCATAAAAATTCAAAGACGCAAATTATGTTTCAGTGGCAGGGCATATGGACTATGCCAATCACGTGCAAATACATTAACAAAATCGGAGCGCAATGTGTGCTGTGTATTATTCTCAAAATCCACATCGGATAAGACGAGACCAACGCCAGCTGAGCGTGTGAAGTACTCGCCCGACCAGTTGGAGGTGCCGATGTAGGCAATTCGTTCGGTGACCATGTAGGCATTGTGATTGACCCGGACAAAGGGTATCTTCAATTGTTGCTCGTCCGACGGCACCACAAAGCGGCGCTGGAATGTATTTCAATTAAATGATGAATTAAATGCCAAATTGTACTCACAATTTGTATGTCCACTTGTTGGTTGGAGGTGGACAACTCCTGCAGCGAGCGCAGATAGTTGTCCTCGTTGGGATCGGAATGCTTCCACCAGGAAATCAATAGCTTAATGACCACACCACGCTCAATCGCCGCCTTGCGCAGCGCATTGTCGATGGGTGGCCAATACTCAATCTTGGAGTTGTGGACGACTAAAGGGAAGTAATCCATGACAGCAATGTGCACGAATTCGCTAGCAGTCTCTATGCAGTGGAGAATGGCGTCCAGATCATGGGTTCGTCCACTGGCCGTGAGTGCAGGAGGCGCACTCGAAATATAAGCACTCATCGTGTAGTTTCTATTGACCCGGAGGAGCATGGGTCGACGGAGATTGTAACTGGAGTGAAAGAGCCATGACCATTGATGCGGTATGGAGGCATCTTTATCGCTGCCTATTTGCCAATAGGCCTTGAAGATCTTCGCCAAATCGCGCGTCAGCTCGGGACAGTTCTGGGCAAGCACGCCCAGCTCCTTGACCTGGGTCAGCGAGCGCCAGTCCATGTTCGCGCTGCCCAAGTAGAAGTGCTCGCCATCCACGATCCACAGCTTCGTGTGCAGTGCCCCGTTGTGGGGCAGCTTGACGGCCACAATCTTGGCGGCTCCATAGTTGGCAAAGATCTTGGCATCCGCATGCCAATAGCTCTCCGCGCTCTTGTTCAGCGCAATGCGTATGCGCAACTTCGGCCTGCCCCCATCGCCATTCGAGAGCAGGCGCTGGAAGAGCTGCTCGCCCAGTCGCGTGCTCGTGTCGTTGATGTCCACTCCACGCAGTGTCCAGTAGGGAGCGGCAATGTCAATTTTGGCCTTGGCTTTGCTCAACAGCAGCTGCCACGCCTCGAACGTGCTCAGGAACTTGGTGTTGGTGTTGGTAGCACTGTGCGTATAGTTGAGGCCAATGGGCAACGTCTCCACCAATTGCAGTTGACATGGCAACGGGACTTCCACGGGGATGTGTGTGTCCGTCGGGTGGTTGAGCGTCTCCCAGGGCAACAGCAGCACAACTAAAACAAGCACAAACAGTATTAGGACGGGTATAATGTAGCCGTGCACTCGGCAAAAGGCACGTTCTTCATCGACTGCTGCCGCCGTGAGTTGCCTGCAATAAGATGTTGATGTTGTTGTTGTTGTGTTTAAATTCCGATTGATATTTTCCGTTGGGTCTGCGTGTAACGGCACTGCCTGATAATCCACGGCTGCGTCTGGCATACAGCCACGTTGATGACGATCCGACATTGCTGGAGGAAACACTTAGTCGACTGTGCATTTCTAGACAGTTTCCTGTTTGTTTCAACAACTGATCTATTATTCGCACAGTTGTGACAAATGGTTGCGCCCGCCCGCTCGTCGCCCACGCAAACAAAACAGTTCGACAGTGTTGATTAACGACATTTGCTTTTATCGATAACGATTACATAACAATTAGAGGTGAATATGTCTGTTGCGATAGTGACAAATGTCACAGTGATTTTTATTATCAAAATATTTTAAATAACTGTCAGTTAATATATGAAGGCAGTTATACTAACCGATTTTTAAACTGGATCGAATTATGCTATGCTTAAAGTTACAAAATGCAACTATTAATAGAAATTTTAATTACCCAGTGCAGAAATAATGCCAGTCACGACGATGATTACTGCTCATCTCTAATACGATATCACCCTCGCCGCCCAGCAACTTTTGCGATTTTCGCTCAGTCTGTGTTAAAATCTTCCGGCTGAGAGGGCTGAAAATTTTGATGTACGACTGGGTTCTAGCTTAAAAGTTCTACGCAAAATTTCGAGTGTTTATAAATAGTTGAATATTTGTATAAAAAGCGCGTAAATATGGCAGTGAGATTAATGAGCGCTCAGGCACAGGTACGGGATTCAGTGCATCCATAAATATATATATATTTATATGTATATACATATATAGAGACCCACACTCACACACACACCTGAAACTAAAGCTGATAACAGCACTCAAGTCCAGTAACAATATACGTAAAATGTGCAAACTAAAAAAATGATTTATTTTCATATGCAAATCAACAGGACAATTAAATTCAATCGCATTGTAATTTGGAATTTTCGCGTTGCGCTTTTCTAACCTAAAAACAAATCTAAAGTTGTTACCTAACCGAGTTTCTTTTGCTGCCCATTCTTATTAAACAGTAGTGGACAATTTGTTTGTGTGTGTGTGTGTGTGTGTGTGGATACAAAATCGTAGCATGCAACATTTTTAAAACGATTGCAACAAATTAACAGCGTGCAATTTGTAAATTTTACATAAGCATCGTTACTCAACTGCTGTGAACTGCTGGGAAAGCCAGACAGTCGTATATCTTTCTTTCTCGTATTTGTTCTTATCTTGTGACACTTTGATAATACGCTTAATTAATACTTATATAAAATTTCGCAATGCCTTTAACTGTATCACTTTATCAAGCTCCCGTCACGTACTTTTCCACTTCAGCAAGTGGCAACATTTCATTTACATTTTTACTACAGTGTATCTCAGATAATTGCCACGCATTGCATTATTAGTTCTGCCAATGAGTGAATGACCCCTTGACGTAATTCATTTTTATTGCCATTTTTGTTGCGCTTCTATTCATTTATCACGTGCTGTAATACTGCAAACGCCATAAATGTTTATGCATTTTTTTCTTAGTTTGTTGTGTATTTCAACTACTTGAAGTTGTTAATCTTATCAATCAATCATATTAATTAATATTATAAGTGCCCGTGATATGTTAATCAAGCAATCACAAGGTTTAAATATAAAATAAGCGATGGGCAAGTGATTCAGCCGTGATTTATAATGAAATTTTTGTGCATTCTCTGTTAAATAACAGGCATGTTAAAGTCACTGTAACATATGCTAATAACTTCCCTATTTAAGTTAAAGCGCGGCTCAGCTGCTTGAATCTTATTATTTTTTAAATAATACATGCAGCTTATAAATATTTTTAAAGGCAAACAATTTCGAGTACTCGTATTCATCTGACGAAGATAGAGTGCTCTTTTTAATTTTTGTGCATTTTCTGTTAACTACCAGACAAGTAAACATAACTATAACATATGTTAATAACTTCCTAATTCATCTGACGAAGAAACGAGTATTCTATTTAATTTTTGTGCGTTCTCTGTTAACTAACAGGCATGTAAACATAACTACAGTTGTCGGATAAAGTATTTTGACAAAGCTAAAGTTAAATCTGCTTGTAATTTGAACTTACTTTATGTTAATAGCCTTTCCTCACTAATGTACATTTTATATAAATATCGGAGCTATCGATAAGTATGCAACTGTCTGTCCTCATAGCATAGCATTTGCATTTAGCATTTACAAAACATTTGTGATTTGTTTACAAATTCGTTTGACAACTGAAATTAAAAATTCGAGAAAACAAATGGAAGGATTTTAAGAAAACTTCGCTGCTTAGAACATAATATCTGACGGTCAGGAGATCATCTAACTTTTCCCGATTGGAAAACCATTCGGAAAAACCATTGCAAAGGGAACCCAAAGTGAAAACACCATTTCCACGATCTCTCATTGAACAAGGGATTGCAGTAGCTCTCTATGGGTTGGGATCGTCTGTGGAATAACGAAAATTGGAGACAACGTACTTATAGTATGGTATCAGCGCAACTAGAGCAAGAGTCTGGGATTCTTAGATTCTGATAATTCATTATTGGTAAAAACAAGTCGTAGCGCCCTTATCAGATACGTCTTGTACAATACAACGGATTCTAATAAATATTAGAATATTTAACAATAAGCTCTACTTTTATATTTATTCTTTTTTAATTAACTATCATGAGAAACTGTAACGATTTAATAATAATTGTTGCGATCGCCAATGTGTAATGTTGACTCATGTAGCCATAAGGGTCGGTTTTTGATTTCTTTTGCTGTTAACTGCAGCATTTTATCATAACTACATTCTTCATTAATTTAAAATAAAGTTCAGTTTGTTACAGTTTGAAATTTGGCGCCAAAATTTGAGAAATCTAGTGATAGTACATTCTCAAATTAAAAAAAAAACTTCAAATATCGATTGATTTCCGATGAATATCGCATTGATTTTTAAAAATGTAGTTACATTCCTCAGAAATGTACTATTCTCCCACCACTAGATCCCATATGAAATGTATAGGAAAAAAGTAGCATTTGCTCCAAAAATGCTAAAATGCTGAAATGTAGTTTCAGTGAGGAAAGGCTATAAGTTTGGCATCATAGAAAGGTCATTTACACTCTTTTTGAATGATTTAAAACTTTCCTTAACCCATTAAGTACCCATTGAAATTTTTGAATTTTTGTAAAAGTCTACTGTAATGACTTTTTTTTCCGGTCTCAAACAAAAAATGTTTTGATGCAAAAAGTTTTTTAAAAAATCTCTTCGCTAGTATTTTTTTAATGATTTTTTGAAAATGCTTAAAAAAAAAATCTTATTTAGTTACTTTTTCCTCCTTTTTATACAAAATTATTCTGAGATCATTCCATACAAACAATTGTTTTGTCAAAATACTTCATCCGACCACTGTATTACAAATGTTAATAACTTCCCTTTTCATCTGACGAAGATACGAATATTTTATTTAATTTTTGTGCATTCTCTGTTACCTAACAGGCATGCTAACATCACTGTAACATATGCTAATAACTTCCCTATTTAAGTAAGAGCGCGGCTCAGCTTCTTGAATCTTATTATTTTTTAAATAATACACACAGCTTATTAATATTTTTAAAGGCAAACAATTTCGAGTGCTCGTATTAACCTGACGAAGATAAGAACGAGAATTATATTTAATTTTTGTGCATTTTCTGTTAACTAACAGGCATGTAAACATAACTATAACATATGTTAATAACTTCCCTTTTCATCTGACGAAGATACGAATATTCTTTTTAATTTCTGTGCATTTTCTGTTAACTAACAGGCATGTTAACATCACTGTTATTAACATAGATATTAAGCTAAAGCTGTTTAAATATTTTCTTTTTTAAAAAGTAAATAAATAAAAAAGTTTATTGATATTTTAAGCGTTAATAACCTCGGGTATTCCTCTGAGTTTATTCGCCTTAACATCTCTATTTGAACTGTGTTTTTAATGAATGCTTAAAGTGCTAATTGGTTGAATTTTGTCCAATTGCTGTTCGCAGGTGTGCAAACTGGGCAAACATGTTGTGGATCCCATGGCGCGTCAGTTCCATGCTTCCTGCTACACCGCCTCCAAGGTGGCGCTGTCGAAGTTCGACTCGGACGTCTATCTGCCCTACGACAAGCTGAGCAAGCGCCTCGATGTGGTCAAGGGTCGCCTGAATCGCCCATTGACCTTGTCCGAGAAGGTGTTGTACTCCCACTTGGATGATCCGGCCAATCAGGACATTGAGCGTGGCACATCCTATCTGCGCCTGCGTCCCGATCGCGTCGCCATGCAGGACGCCACCGCTCAGATGGCGCTGCTGCAGTTCATCTCCTCGGGCTTGCGGAAGGTGGCCGTGCCCTCGACCGTGCACTGCGATCACTTGATTGAGGCCCAGGTCGGCGGCGTTAAGGATTTGGCCCGCGCCAAGGATCTGAATCGTGAGGTTTACGACTTTTTGGCATCGACATGCGCCAAGTACGGTTTGGGTTTCTGGAAACCAGGCAGCGGCATCATCCATCAAATCATCTTGGAGAACTATGCCTTCCCCGGTCTGCTGATGATCGGCACCGACTCGCACACTCCCAATGGCGGTGGTCTGGGTGGCCTCTGCATTGGCGTCGGTGGTGCCGATGCCGTCGACGTTATGGCCGACATTGCCTGGGAGCTCAAGTGCCCCAAGGTCATTGGTGTCAAGCTGAATGGCAAGATTAGCGGCTGGACCTCGCCCAAGGATGTGATCCTGAAGGTGGCCGATATCCTGACGGTCAAGGGCGGCACTGGTGCCATCATTGAGTATCACGGCAAGGGCGTGGATTCCATCTCCTGCACGGGCATGGCTACCATCTGCAACATGGGTGCTGAGATCGGTGCCACCACGTCGCTGTTCCCCTTCAACCAGCGCATGGCCGACTACCTGAAGTGCACTGGACGCGGTGGCATCGCCTCCGAGGCCCAGAAGTATCAGTCCAAGCTGCTCACTGCGGATAACAAGTGCGAGTACGATGAGCTGATCGAGATCAATCTGGATACACTGGAGCCACATGTGAACGGTCCGTTCACACCCGATTTGGGCCATCCCATTAGCAAGCTGTCCGAGAACTCCAAGAAGAACGGCTACCCCATGGACATTCGCGTCGGCCTGATTGGATCCTGCACGAACTCCTCGTACGAGGATATGGGTCGCTGTGCCAGCATTGCCAACGACGCCATGAGCCATGGCCTCAAGTCAAAGATTCCATTCAATGTCACGCCCGGTTCGGAGCAGATTCGTGCCACCATCGAGCGTGATGGCATCTCCGAGGTCTTCGACAAGTTTGGCGGCACTGTGCTGGCCAACGCCTGTGGACCCTGCATTGGTCAGTGGGACCGTCAGGATGTGAAGAAGGGCGAGAAGAACACCATTGTCACCTCGTACAATCGCAACTTCACCGGTCGCAACGACGCCAATCCAGCCACTCATTGCTTCGTCACCAGCCCCGAGTTGGTCACAGCTCTCTCCATTGCTGGTCGCCTCGACTTTAACCCGTTGACGGATGAGCTCACCGGCTCCGATGGCAAGAAGTTCAAGCTGAAGGCTCCATTCGGCGATGAGCTGCCCGCCAGGGGCTTCGATCCCGGCCAGGACACCTACACCGCTCCCCCACCCGTACGTACATTTTATACATTTTATAATTACATTTTTAAACCATCATTTATTTTTATAGAGCGGTGACAACATTAAGGTGGCTGTTGATCCCAAATCGACGCGTCTGCAGCTGCTGGAGCCCTTCGACAAGTGGAGCGGTCAGGATCTGAAGGACATGACCGTTCTGATCAAGGTCAAGGGCAAGTGCACCACGGATCACATCTCGGCGGCCGGACCATGGCTCAAGTTCCGCGGCCATTTGGACAACATCTCCAACAACATGTTCATTGGCGCCACCAACTACGAGAACAATGAGATGAACAAGATCAAAAATCAGCGCACCGGCGGCTGGGGCAATGTGCCCGAGGTGGCCCGCGACTACAAGGCCAACAACATCAAGTGGGTGGCCATTGGCGACGACAACTACGGCGAGGGCTCGTCCCGCGAGCATGCCGCTCTGGAGCCACGTCATTTGGGCGGTCGTGCCATCATTGTGAAGTCGTTTGCTCGCATCCACGAGACCAATCTGAAGAAACAGGGCCTGCTTCCACTGACCTTTGCCAATCCTGCCGATTACGACAAGGTAAATAACTAGGATATGTCAAAGATATGCCTGTTCTTAATATATATTTTGGTGTTGTTTTAGATTCAACCCACGAGCAAGATTTCGCTGGTCAATCTGAATGGCTTGGCGCCCGGCAAACCAGTTGAATGTGAGATCAAGAACGGCGACAAGGTCGAGAAGATCCATTTGAACCATACACTCAATGACCTGCAGATTGGATGGTTCAAGGCTGGCAGCGCTCTCAATCGCATGAAGGAGTTGGCCGCCCAATAAGTTACTTACAACCAGCCCCAAACACACACACACACAACAAGCTCACACACACATATAGTTACTTATATACCCGATTTTGAAACGCAAGCAATAGAAATTATGGTATTGTTCTTTTATTTTAGTTTTTTTTCGAATTGCTTTTAATTCAGATTATATTGAGTGTCAAAGTGCTAATAGTAAATGATGTAATCGAACGATTGCGACAAATTGTGAAACAGTTTTATACTATACAATTATACATACATTATATACGACAAACTTATTTTAATTACTTTTGTTTATTTTTTGCGAATTTGTTTGCTGACCATGCAAATAAAAATTTATAGAAATATGTATGAGAAAATAACTGAACAAAAAAAAAAAGAATAAAACCAATTCCGGTTCTTTTACTTAATGGCAATTGTATCTTTTCTGAAGCGGACAATAAGTGGCAACGTAAGCCTGACCACGCCCCTCCCGTGTAACCGCCCCCCGACTCATGGCCCATACCAAATTAACACTTGTTTAAATTAATTGTATCAATTATGAGATAATAAAATTTAAATATACATAGATTGTTAGCGATATTTAACAAATAAAATGTCAAACTCAACGTTAATCAACATTTATTTTCAAGATTTTAATGCCATTTTCGAACTCAACCAACAAATAGTCAAAATTATGGCCGACAAGTCAAATATTCCAGCTGAAACATGGGATTACCTGCGTCACAAGCAAAGGCATCAAAAGTATTTCAAACTCATCGATTTGTACAGCCAACACGAATGCCTTTGGATGGAGAATCACCAGGACTTTTTCAATTTCGCGCTCAAGGAAAGCATATGGGAAGAGATTGCCAGTCAAATGGAGAATCCGTTGAACCCCATTCCAAATGTTGATAGATGGAAGCGTTTGATACACACAATGCGCTACCGAGTGCAATTTGAGCAACTGCACGAGCAGGAGGCCAAGTTTTATAACCAGGTCGATGAGCTGCCACAGAAGCTTTGCTATTCGGATAGATTCCATTTCTTATTCAAGCACATGTTCGACAGAAAAGATCACAGGCAGCCAGCGGCGTCTACAACTACTGTAGGTACAATACACTAAACCAGTGGTGGGCACGCAGTGGCTCCGGGAGCAGCGACTGCCCAACTTAGGGTAGACTCTAATATAGTTGTTGTATTGCTCCCGAATTCAGATTTCGTGCCCATCGCTGCACTAAAAGACTTATTTGGCATACTAATATTTCGCTTAGATTCCAGCGGACAAAGCCGAGGAGTTGCCCCAGGAGAGTCTCGCCGCCAAGTGTATGCGAATGGGACGAGAAAAGAGCAAGACTCGTGTTTCCTTTGCCCACAAGCTAAAGGTGCTGGAGAATTTAAGGAATCGCCGACGAAGCACCCTCCTCCTGACACCGGAGGCCTTTGACAAGCTCAAGTCGACGACGGGCAGGAAACGCGCCACATGAATCGAAGGATGAACAATCTGTATTTTGTGCCTTCATAAAATTCGACAATATATTTACATATAGCCTTTTTCGAATTTATTACATTTCTTTTGCTTGGTTTTTCTTTTATCATAATAATTTGTTTTGCTGTGGTTTTGTTTTTGTTTTTGCCATTTAAATAGTAAAACGTTTTTTTTTATATAACAATTCATAATTTTAAGCTTACAATAGTTTCTCTTTTTATTTTATTTCGTACTTCTTACAGTTTTTTCTGTTTGCAAACACGATTTCTTCGAAAACAGTTTTCATGCAAATATACAACGTTCAGAACATGATTTTGCATTAATTTAATATCTGTATATATATATCAATTTATATATACATATAAATATATATATATATGTATAGATAATTATGTATATAACTAAAAAATGCGTAAATAAATTGTTTTGTATGTTTCTTACGATTCTTCTTTCTTTTTTCTTGTAATCTCCTTTTCATAAAAGGAACAAATCGAACATGTCGAATAGAGCATGTTTTATGTTTAATAATATTATACAGCAATAGTTTGCTTTATGGTGTTATTTCTCTGTTTTGTTTGTTTACACACAATAATCGATATTATAAACCTGAATTGTTTTTGTTTTGTTATTTTTGTTGTTGGTGTATTTTAAAGCGGCACTCTAATTGTATTTACGCTTAGTTCCTCTCAGTTTAGCACTATAGCTGTTGCCTATTCCTGTTCCTGGTTCGGATGAGCAGCAGCGGCAGCGGCAGCGGCATCTGCTATTGTCCCATGCGTCTCTGTATTGTTTACCATGCAGTAGTTTATTGTTTCTACATATTTCTATTTCTATGAAATGGCTGTTGAAAATTGGTTTGGTTTGAACGCATCATTCCCACTCAGTGGTGCCGGGCGGCTTGGCTGTCAAGTCGTACAGTACCCTCGAGATTCCATCCAATTTGGATATATCGCGCACAATTTGATTTAGAACCTGTCAAACAAACAAAACATTTAAATTATTACAATTGTCTTCCATTGTCCACTCAATAATTTGAACTCACTTGCAATGGCAGTTGAACGGAACCGGGCACAGCTGGCACACCAGTCATGAAATCGTTCGTTATGAATGGACGCAGCACCACAGATCTTCTGCAGGAAGGCGTGCGATTAATGGGATCACGATCAAAATGCACGGGTATCAGAACTACAGGCATTTGGGAGATTTTTCTGTACAGCCCCGCTTGCATTATAATCTGTAATCAATATGTTGCATTGAATTATATATTTTGTAGACAGTACAGTGCAAACTCACCTCATTGGCAATGGCATCCGCTTGCCGCAGCTGCGCCAGCACCACAGTGTTGAGGGTTGTGTGCGTGATATCCGTTACCAGATACTGCACGGGCTCGCCAAAGATGTAACAGACACGATTCACATTATGCAAAATGCGCGGTATAATTTTGGCCAAAAATAACAGATCCGACCAGTTTGGCTCCTGGCTCGTCGTTGACAAGCCCACAACATAGCTATAGGATCGCTTGTCGCCCTGCACACCCACCGAGCGCACTGGCAACAATGTTGCCTGTATATCCGAATTGGCAGAGATGCGAAGTAGCTCCTTTTGCTCGGCTTCGCTGGTGGCGCCCGTCACGCGATTAATGAGCGCATGATTCTTTTGCAGCTTATTCTTGTAGTCCACAATAACGCGTACAATGACCTGTTCAACATAAGGAATGAGGCATTTAATATACATCTGTTGCAATTCTCTGATTGCTTGCCACATGCCTGTGTCTCGGAGTAATCCTTTTCCATGTACGCTTCCTCGGCGCACAGTACGCGTATGGCAAGGCCAGGTCCTGGGAACGGTTGTCGCTCGACCAAATCCGCTGGCAGGCCAAGATCATTGCCCAGATCGCGCACCTCATCCTTGTGGAAGTCACATAATGGCTCTACAACGCGTCCTGCACTGCGCAGCTCACTGCAAAGATTTGAGGATAGATTTAGCAAAATGTTGCACGACATCAGAAACTAAAAACTAAACAGATAGATAATAGTTATGTCCGTTAAAACGTGTGCCAGCACTTGCCTACAACTTGTTGTAGGATCAATTTCTTTAAAGCGTTTTGCTCCAGGTATATGTTCCATATATATGTTCTGCTTCAGTTATATATATATATATATATCATATAGTATATGAATTTTCTAATAATTTTCCCAAGGCATACCAAAAGATAAACTAAAACAATTTAAATATACATGTGTATCTTGAATATGCTAGCGTTCTACCGAATCAGATCCGTGTCATTGTGATGCGTCTTGATGGCTTCGGCATTTTTGCTGACCATATTCGAGGCGGACTCAATCAGATCGGGCCGCAGTGTGCCCTGCGCTAGCATCACCTCCTCGGGCTTTAGCTTTAGCTCGGCGACCACATCGTTGGTCACCTTGACGAATATATCACCGATTATTTTACGCTTCTCCTCCGGATTGTACGTCTGGCATAACATGGGCGTCTCGACCACGGAATACTGTCCGGGCCGCTTCACTTGCGTGGTACCCTTGAGGAACGTGTAGCCTTCCTTTCGCACTATCAAATCAATGCCAATCTCTCGCAACGAGCGCTCCACCTTTTCGCTTTCGTTCTTTCGCATGAAACCTGTGCAACAAATTGATTGAGATAGATTTGATTAACATGTATTGATAATACCAAGCAAAGAACAAAAAAGATTTATCTAACTTGGCTAAATTTTACAACATTTTACAACATTTCTCCATACAACAACATATTCTCTGCTTGGGCATAATTAATATAATTACCATTATCCACATGCACCGCAATTATCTGGCTGGGATGCACAGCACATCGGAGCAATGCTGCACACACAGTCGAGTCGACGCCGCCACTGACGAGCAACTGAAAATGTTTTTTAATTAAATTAAATTATTAATCAATTTCGATTCATTCGACATACCAAGACTTTATTGTTGCCCACTTTTTCGCGTATGTATCGTATGCAATCCTCCTTTCGACTGCCCATGGTGAAGTTGGGCGTTAGCTCGCAAATTTCATAGAGAAAATTGGAGAGTATCTGTTTGCCATTGATGGTTAGATCGACCTCCGGATGAAATTGCACGCCATAGATTCGCAACATTTCATTATAAATGGCAGTTACAATTCTATTCGTTGACCAGCCGCCCACTTTCAGTTTGTCGCCCACTCGGTCCACGCTATCGCCATGGGTGAGTAACACCGACTGTGTGCGGCTAAGGCGACTGGAAGAGACAATCAAATGTGATCGAAGCAATTATTATTTTCAAATCAAAACTATTTCTATAAATATTTATTAATATATTTAAAAATAAATAAATTATCGATATAAATAAAAAAATTATTATGCTAAAATAAGAGTAATTTAATGATTTAAAATTTTAATTTTAATTTAAATCAGCGGCGGGCACGAAATCTGAATTCGAGAGTACTACAACAACACCATAAACTTTTTTTTATGACGGTCATAAACTATAAGTGTCAAAAATGCCTCGACTCAAGCTGCTTCTATGTTGTTGTTAGCTTGCTTGCGAGTCTTGCGAATCCGCCATTAAGTCGCCGAATAGGCAGAAATTAAGCTGGGAGCAGCCGTTGCTCCTGGAGCCACTGCGTGCCCACCGCTGATTTAGATCAAGAAATAAATAATAAAAAATAGATTTTTAATATTTAAAAAGGGTATCTCAGTTTATCTCATGCATATATTTTATTCTTATTTGCAATCGCTGGATATCATTATAAAATAATTGATTTGATTGAATAAAATGTTATGCCACGTGTAGATCAATTTATAGACTACGCTAAAGTGAACTGTTCCTGGCATGTGCTTTGCTCTGGCAGCATTGTATCAACGGTCAAGTGAGCTTGTGACTTGAACGCATTCTTGTTGCTGCTATAGATATCGATGCTCTCTTGATTACTCACCTAAACAACGGGCACGACGTTTCAATCTCAATATTCTGCTGACCGTCTTCACGAATATCCGTCTTGAGGACCGTTCCGCCGAATTCTTTGTTGATTAATTGCATGCCATAGCAGATGCCGAGCATTGGTATTTTCAGCTTGAATAGGTCGGGATCATATGTGGGCGCATCGTCGGCATAAACTGAATTCGGTCCGCCGGATATGATGATGCCCCGATATCCGCTATCACGTATCGTTGACGCTGGCGTATCCAATGGCAGAATGTCCGATTCCACCAAAAGTTCACGCACCTTGCGATCTATGACCTGACAAGATAATAATAATAATAATAATAATTAGCTATCGGAATGTCTATCGTTAAACGATTTGCCAATTTACCTTGCCATACTGTGCGCCAGCATCGAGTATAACAATTTTATCATGTCGCAGTCCATTCTCCGCTGTCGTTTGAAATATATTTGAACTCATTTCTTTATCGTTGCAGCACTGAATGTAAAAAGACAGAGATAAAATGTGAAAAAAAAAGACAGAGAGCGTGATTAATCAAAGTCTTGCAATCTTGTGAAGCAATCAAATGAAACTAACAATGTGCGATCGATTTTGGAGCGTATTTATATGCCAGATCTTGCCGTGTAACAGAAGCAGGTGCGTCAAGGCCGTTACTGAATTTAAAGCCATATCAAATGCATATGCAATAAACATCGACAGGGTATCGTAAGTGAAACACATACCGGCAAAATCTTGTGGATCACACGTAGAAACATTCAACATGCAGACAATTTTGTCAGGCCGACGCAGTGCGTCCTATGCGACAACTCTACGATAGATAACAAACATTTCCATTTTGATCAGCAGCAATGAGTTAACACGAGAAGGCCAAAAGGCGTCGGCCTTCCACATATGTACAAATTGAGCATATTTTTCAATACCAGGCGTAAGCTGAGGCTGTGCATGAGTTTGACGTAGGTCGATACAAAAAAAACAAAAAAGAAACTGATTTCGACTTTTCTACACTCTGGGGCCACTTATTTATTAGTAGTTGTGTGTGTGCGTGTGTATGAGAACCATGGTCGGGGTCGGGGGGCCGGCTACTGACCGCGACAGATGACATGCAGAAAGAGCATGAGAGAGAGCTGCTGATGATGTGTGTGCTTGTGTGCGTGCAAGAGAGCAGTGCAGAGAGCTTAAGAAATGACAGTCAACAGCAGCAGCAGGCGAATGAGAACTCAAAACACGCGCAGCCAATGCAAATGCCGTGGAATGCGAAAATGCGTAAAACGAAAAGTGGAAATGCAACGGTGAATTGTTAATGTTTGTTGCTGCTTTTATAGCTGTTTGCCAACTCTGGTTTTGCGTTTAATAATCTCTCATTCCTGCAGCATGCACTTAATTCCAGATTAGGGCAAAAACAAAATGCAAGTCAAAGGCTATCAACAAGAAGCAACAACAACAATTAATAATGTAATTAAAGATGTGCTTGGGTGGCACATGTGGGGTCGGGGGTGGGGGGGTGGACTGGTTTCAAGCTTCTCTAACCACAAAACGGCCACGATTATCTACAGATGTGTGTATTTTACATGCGGTTTGAAAGCGAATAAAAAAGTCGGTCAGAACAGCACATTTAGTTGTTGTACACGCAAAAATGAGTGTTCACGATTAATGGGAGGCTCTTGTTAATTTAGAATTCCTTACCTGTGCACTAATTGCCGGTCCGAACAGTAGGCCTGTAGTAAAGGCAAAAAACTTTATTCTTAAATACTAAATACACAATTCTTATGTATATAAGGGGCCCGGTATGCTTTGTCTTTTCCACTCTTTTTTTTTTTGGAAAATCGGCACCGCGTCCGTCTCCGACCAACCGCAAATATTGGACAATTTTCAGGGCGTTCGGAGAGCCGTTGCAGTAGGCGCGTGAGTGTTTGACTAATGTCCCGTAATGTTGTTATTTTTTAGACGGGTGTATAGTTGCGATTTAGCACTGCCCAGAGCATAAAATTTAAATATTACGGTGCTCTGCTACTAAACTTTTCGCGAATAAAAGCCGAAAGATGACATATTGACGAACAAATCAGTGTTGGGTTATGCACGAGTGAAAAAGAACTCGGCTCAATTGAACACAAGGTACTAGTTCAATTTAAATTGCAATGATATTATAGCTATAAACAATTCCATACATTTTAAAAATAAATAATTTTAAAATTTATTTTATATTCATACTTTTCGTTTTTTTTCTTCTATTTTTTATATTATTGCAAAATAAATGTCGTCATGCGATCGATTAACTTATTCATAAAAGTGAATTGAATGAGCGAACGAGCTAGTTCAATGAAAATACAAAATTACCCAGCACTAGATGAACACAATATAACAGAGTCGCTAACGATAAGCGATAGCAGAGTTATCGTAAGTGTTGAACAAGTACAACTGGTAGTATTAACCAATACACATATGGTGGGCCCGCCAAAATGATTTGTGTGCGCGCTATTTTGGACGATTCGTGAGAAAACAATTAAATTACTCAAATAAAACTTATAACATGGGTCCTGCAGACGTATCACAAAAGAGATTAGCATAGAAGATGAAGCGGAAATATTGGAACTGGAAAAGTTGCTAGGGAAGCTGAAAACGATGATGCGGTCAATGGAAATGCAAACCAGCGCCAGAAACAAAGACTCCCAATGTGTCCAGTGCTGTACCTCGACTTCGCGAAGACAGCAGTTTTGCAAATGCATTTAGCTATGAAGTGGCAGTGAAAGCAACCAAGACAAACTACCCGGCAAAGGCAAAACCGACGGAGCCGGAACTCGATTCATCTGACGACGAAGAGGTCAAGAACTTCTTGGAGCGCAAGTATAATGAATATGGCAGTGACATCAATCAGAAACTCAAACAGCAGCGTGAAAGTGCACATGAGAGCAGAGTGGCGCGTGAGGTGGATCAGTCGCTTAGGACAACAACCACAAAACTGGTCACATCAACGCCACAACCGGAAGCTCTGCGTCTTAAGAATCCGCACAATCCCATCCATAGGAAATCCCTAACAAGCAATTCGTTCCAAAGACCGCCACCAGCTGCGGCCACAGCCACAACGTCCAGCCAACCATTTCAACAAACACCGATCTCCACGACCTACACGGATCCCGTGTTTGGTCTGCGGATGATCAATCCACTTATATCGAGTTCGTTGCTTCAGGAGCGCATGAATGGCCGCAAGGCGGTGCCCTTTTCGGGCCTGGCATTTCACATCGAACGCGGCGATTTGGCCAAGGATTGGGTCATTGCCGGAGCACTGGTGTCCAAGCAGCCGGTGCGCAATACCAAGAAAGGTGATCCCTACTCAACGTGGTGTCTATCCGATCTGCGAGGCGAGGTGAAAACTGCATCAGTATTTCTCTTTAAGGAAGCTCACAAAGCGCTTTGGAAAACGGCGGAAGGAATGTGCCTGGCCGTGCTGAATCCAACGATATTTGAGAAGCGTGCGGGCAGCAAAGATGTCGCCTGCCTGTCCATTGACACCTCGCAGAAGGTGATGATACTGGGTCAGTCCAAGGACTTGGGTACGTGCCGGGCAACCAAAAAGAATGGCGACAAATGCACATCGTTGGTGAACCTAACCGACTGCGATTACCGTGTGTTCCATGAGCAGGAGTACGGCAAGATGTCCAGGCGCTCGGAACTGCAGTCGGCCACGTCGGGGCGTGGCTTAAATGAGCTGCGCAACAAGGTCTTGGGTAAGTGGACGCTTGACTTATTTCACAATCAAATTGCTCACTTTTAATCTGATTTTAGGCAAGAGTGAAGTATTCTATGGCGGGCAATCCTACTCGGCGGTGCCGGCCAAGAAAAGCGCCAATTTGATCAAGAAGGAGCGCGATCGTCTAAGCAAGCTGGCTGGCTACGATGTGTCACCCTTTGCCCATGGCGTTGATCATGCCTCCAAGCCCCGGGCCTACAAGCCGGCGGATGTGCCTTATGCGGAGCGTGGTGGTCCCGTTTCTCGACTGGCTGGCAATGTGGAGGCATCCACCAAGCAGCGGTATCAGGATCTGGAGCGACTGCGACTCTTGCGTGCCGAAAATGAACGATTCCAGCAGGAATCGTCATCAGCAGCTGCTCAGCCAACGCCTGCCACGCCCTCCACACCCACCACACCATCTACACCCACTTCAGCGAAAGTTGCCACGCCCACAACGCCACTAAGCGTGCCGGACAAGTTCAAGAACCGTGGTTTCTCCTTCGATCCGAGTCTGACGCCCAAACTCGCTGGCAGCGAGAACTTCAGCTTCGATGTGAAGATTGGAGCACGACAGGCGCAGAGCGCCAAACTGAAAGCGGCAGCGCTGCTCAAGAAGAAGCCGCTGGAGAAAGTCAATCCGAATTCCACGCGCGGCACAGACACGGGCAAGCGACGGGCCATCGATGAGCTGAACGATAAGTTCTCCAGCAGTGTGAAGCGCCAGAAATTGGAGGAGGAGGAACGGGAATTGATGCGCAAGTCACGCATCGAACGCATCATGGCCGCCACGTCGTCGCACACGAATCTGGTGGAGATGCGTGAGCTGGAGGCCCAGGAGGACTACTTCAACAAGCTGGAACGCAAAGAGGCAATGGAGGAGAAGATGCTGAACACCTACAAAATGCCCTGCAAGGCGGTGATCTGTCAGCGCTGCAAGTACACCGCCTTCTCGGCCGCCGATCGTTGCAAGGCGGAGAAGCATCCTCTCAAGGTGGTCGACGCACAGAAGCGATTCTTTCAGTGCAAGGATTGCGGTAATCGAACCACCACCGTTTTCAAGCTGCCCAAACATAGCTGCAGCAGCTGCAAGGGATCTCATTGGGAGCGCACGGCCATGATACGCGAACGTAAAGTTTGCACGGGTCGGGAATCGCTCTCGGTGCGTGGCGACGAGGAAACCTTCATTGGCAGCTCGGCTAACAGTGCCAATCTTAATCTCCTCGTACCCGAAGAGGATTAAAAAAAGAAATTGCCTTGTTCTTGTTGAAGTTTTGAAAATGCTTGTAGATGATTGTACTTTACACTTGAATATATAAATATATTGTATAGAAACTAATTGGTATTATTTAGCTTTGTTCGTAATTTGCTCTTCAAAATAAAATAAATTAAAATAAATTAATTCATTTACTTAAACATATTAAAATAGGTCTGTCACGTCATCCGAGCATTAATTATAATTGTAGTTATATTATATGATAAAATGCTGGAATTTCCGCTGCCCGCTGTATTCGATCTCCGCTCAACTGCTCTCTTAAAAAGCCACATATGACGGGAAAAAGCTTCTCTGACAAAACTAGCTGCCAGTGTGGAAAATGCAACTGATTAATCGTTAGTGTAACACGAATGCACAGTCGTTCAACAAGTTGGTGGAATTAAAGAAGGTTTTCTGTCAATCTAGTGCCTTATCAGTAACTCGATTTATTTTGCTTCTATTGAAATGAACAAGGAAATAATGAAGACTGAGAAGGTATTATCTAAAATACATATGTGGTTTTACACGTGTACCCCGCCTAACGGCCTTTCGTGAAGCTCCATTGTGACTCGTTTTCACAGTTAAAAGGGAACTTCCGGCCGTTGTTTGGAGTATACTATGTTATATGTAGATGTAGTGAAAATAGAAACCCAAATCTATTTCATATATATGTATGTATATTTCAAAGCTCGGCTCGGATTTGAGGAAAATAGTCTACAAAGATGGCACAAAAAATTTGTGTAAACGAATTAAAGACCCCGCATTCCCGTGGGAACCGGACTTTATTAGCTTATTGCTTAAGCTTAAGCATGAGAATATTATAGAAGTCTTTGACATCAAAAAGCTTGAATTTGGCTTCGATATAATTATGGAGTATGCAGACTGTGGATCTCTTCACACTTACCTACATGAATCATCAGAAAATTATACATTCTTCAACGCAGTTAACTGGCTGATGCAATGCGCCAAGGTATGATTCATCATTATCTTTATTCACATTGAATCTAATACAAATAATTTACCAATCACTTCTCTAGGGTCTTACGTACTTGCATGAAATGAAAATGTTGCATGGAGATGTGAAATCGGAAAGTCTTCTATTTTTCAACAATTACCAGACATTAAAGATAAGTGATGTTGGCGAGCATTGCATGGACATGGAATTCGATGAACAAGTTACGATGCGTTCAACTTATATTAATTTATGATAGTTTTACTGAAATTCATTAACATCTTTTTAGGGTCCTATTAAGTTCAGTCATGATGATGTAAAGAATTTTGGCAACGTCATCTGGGAGGTATTATCGAGGAAAAAGCCTGAAGATAACTTCGAGCGTCCATATCATTTCAAAACAAAGATTTGGCCAAAAGATTGTGAGAATTCCACAAAAATATTCTAAATCAATTATAAAAGTCTTTTTCGGAGTAGCTTTCATTGTAGATCACGAGAATTTGGCAGAAATGGAAACGTTAATTAAAATGTGCTTTGATCTTGATCTATGCAGGCGTCCTAAAATGAAAGTATTGACAACATTTATATCCGGTCTATATCAGCAAAAGCTGTGGAACAAAAGCGCTGGACCACTTAATTGGAATGACTTTAAGTCAATAAAAGTAATTAAAGTTTAATGAATATCTTATTGCTAACAGTAATCAAATTAATTTCTTTTTATAAGTCTATCGGTTCCGGTACGTTCGGTAAGGTTCTTGAAGCAGTCTGGAAAACTGAAGATGGTGATAGAAAAATAGCTGTTAAAAAAATTCGAGATAGATATGAGAAAAAATACATTGAAAGAGAGGTCATGTATTTGTCACGCGTTGATCACGAGAATATTGTAAAATTTTATGGAACCACAAAGGATGATGTTGGTAAAACTATCATTGTTATGGAATATGCCGACTGTGGATCGCTTTATAATTTCTTACACCGTCATCTTAAAAATAACCCAAAGATACAAGTAACAATGCTGGGTAAGCTCAACTGGATGCTACAGTGTTCCAAGGTACATACATACGTTTACATTTTCAATTACTCTACTAGAAATTTAATAATTCTCATTTAATGATTTTTTAGGGTGTTGCCTATTTACATGAGCAAGATCCAAAAATTCTCCATTGTAACTTAAAGTCACAAAACTTGCTACTATTTAACGGAAATCGAACATTGAAGATTTGTGACTTTGGTACCGTAAGAGCTCAGAAAACACGAATAAAGAACGGCTATATGGCACCAGAAGTAAGCAAAATGGTTCTTAAATAAATCTAAATTCATTACAACATTTTTTTTCCACAAACAGGTGTGCAGATATGAATTTGATAATTATACGGAAAAATGTGATGTGTACAGCTTTGGGATTTTATGCTGGGAGATACTGTCCCAAAAGAAGCCATTTTATCACTTGAAACCTCAGGAATCCTTAGATATGATGCCGCCAATTAATGATGTCAAGATTGATGAGAAAACCAAGTACTTGAAAAAATTAATTCAACGGTGCTGGGATAAGGATCCGAAAGAAAGGCCAACAATGAAAGAATTGATCCTAGTTTTCAGCATTGATCACAAGTCATCTGAGCCTTTCCAAATTAAACTCTTGCCGGAAGCAAGTCCAGATGATTACAAAAAGAAACAACATTGAGAGCTTCTACGATTTGAGTGAAATTACCATTTATCTATTCAAGAAATGAAAAAAATATATATTTAATAAAAATGAACATGATTTTAGTGTTTTGTTGTAAATGATATATGTATTACTGAATTGTATATGATAATTTCCAGATACCCAGAGCTCTATTTCAATATTTTTAAAAAGTCTTTCATATAGAGTGATAGAATCAGAGCTCGCAAATAACAGTTAACACTTTCAGTGTGTCGGAAAATAACAGTTATTAGCTGACAGAATGATAAAACGGATAAAAACAAAACATTAATTTCTGTTTTTTTCTCAGTAGGCTTATTAGTCAAGAAATAACATTTAATTTTGTTTCCTTATGGTTGTGTTACTCAAAAACTGTTTCGTCTGGAAAAAAATCGAAAGTGCCTTCTGAAAATTTAAAACGTTTTTTTTTTTTTTGCTACAATTTTGCGTAAAATGGGTCGCGTAAAAAACATAGTTCATTTTTTATTAACTATGATAGCAAATTAAATAAATCGGAATGCAACGTGTGTGGCAAAATATTAACTGGAACTTATATTAAAAATTTAAAACGTCACAAGTCTCGGTTGAAAGATTTTTTTCTGCGCTTTATTTTATCCTAACCGATAAACGTAGCGTTCTAAGTGCGGAAAATATTAATTCACTTTTAATTGTAAAGCTTAATTCTAAATAACAATTTTTAATGTAAATAAAAATAGTTACCAAAAAAATTATCTTGTTCTGTGGGTGTATTGCTTTTTCGGGAGTTTGTGTCGATTTTTGCGCACCTAAAACAAAAACAACTTGAAAAGACACTTTTGACTAACACTTTTGTGTTTTGCTCATTTGCTAACAGTTATTCCGGGAGCACTAGCTCAACAGTCTTTTTATAACTGTTATTAGTATACAGAAATAATTTATTTTCTAAATGGAAAATACTGAGCAGAGAGCACAAACGAAAAGAAGTAAGTGGTTCTCTCAGTGAGAAATCTTCTGGGTTTTACTTTTTTTCTGTTTTTTCAGTGAACAGATCGAAAAAAAATAAGTGTTAACTGTTATTTGCGAGCTCTGGATAGAATATTCATTTATTATTTTATCGGTATGCATGTGTGTTTGTATTTATATACAGTCTAGTTTTTGGCATATACATTAATAAGTACAAATGGTCCAAATAGCCTTATTCTAAAACCTATCGAGGCATGCAAAATGCTTTTTGAGATAAGTGCAAAAAATACACAAAGAATTTATTGTGCACCGATCAATCGATTTTAAGTCGAGACATAAAGTTTATATAAAGTTAAAAATATACAAATTTAAATAAGTATTTGGCGAATGAGACTATGACTTTGAGAGGCATCTGCAAAGTTTTCATATTTTTGGCTTAAAGCTAAAGTTCTTAAAAAGCGTATTTCATTTAAAGGCAGTTAAATAATTGTTATGGCAATGAAGAGTAAATATTATACAAATTTAAATGTATCTATATTTCGATTGGAAATTGGAGTTAGAATTTAATTGCATTAAAAATTGTCATGCTTGTATTTAGAATCGTTTTATAACATGGTAAATATTTTCGAATTTAAACTGAAAACAATTAATTATTCTGAAGGAATTTCGGCATTTAAAAAAGTGGGACAGAGTATTCGAGCTATTTTTGGCATCAGCATAATTCTAAAACTAATTAACAAACAATTTGAACTAAAAAATACAAGTTGAAGCCTATTAATGTGTCTACAATTTTAAACAGCATCCTCGATCTGTCCGTGTGGCGACTCGGGCTCTTTGAGATTAAGCAAGCTGGAGAATCGGAATGAGATGGTCTTGGAGAGATGCTTCTCAAAATCGCGATTGTCGAGATTGTCTGGTATCAGCGTATTGTTGGTCATGTCCAAATAGGAACGTCCACGCTTCACGGGCACCGCATAGTGGGGCAAAGCTGTGGCCGGACTGCCGTTGGTCATGTTGCTGTAGCTGGGAGCACAGCTGGATTTGCGTATGTTGAGGGGAAAGCGAAGATCGTTCTCGTATCGCAGCACCTGCTCTGTGGTGCTGGCCTCGATGAGGGGACGTGGCAAATCGTAGCCAGGTGGCGCCATCGCTGCCATCGATGTGGACTGTAGATCTGTTATGGACTCGTCACGACTGTTGCCCAAATCCTGCACATCATAGATGTTCATCTTTGGCGGTGTCCACAAATGATTCAGCGACTCCGGTTCACCCAGTTCCTCGATCATTCCGCTTCCAGGCATCAAGGCTGCCTCGTCGCTGCAGTAAAGTGGATTGGACACGGCATTCGTCTCCAGCTCAATGTATTTGGCATTGTTGCCCAGCAGCTTCTCAAATTCAGCAGCCAGATACTTGAAGGAGGGTCGAGCATTGGGCTCATCCGCCCAGCAGGTGGACACCACAGAGTAAACAGCCTCGGAGCAGTTCTCCGGACGCTCCATGCGATAGCCCGTCTTGAGCAAGGACCAGAGATTCTGTGGAGCTATGCCAGGATAGGGAGAGGCGCCCAGCGTGATCAGTTCCCAGCAGAGAACACCAAAGGCCCAGACATCCGACTTGCTGGTGTACACATGATCCGCCAGCGATTCCGGCGCCATCCACTGCAAGGAGAAAAGTATAAATTCTGTAGAAATTTGAAAACGTACGTTTAAAAATAAAATTTGTAGAAATATTATTATCCTTTTTAACTATAAAAATTAAACTTTTTTAAATTTATTTTTATAAAAATTAAAAGTTAATTTAAATCTTTATTTATTTTTTATTAAATTTTTATTTTCTTTTTAAATAAAAGTTAATTTAAAATTTTTTTTTTTAAATTTAAAGTCAATTTTTTTTTTTTAAATATAAATATAAAAATCATCAATTATATTTAATTTTTATATAAAATATAGTAACATTTATAATTTTTTTTTTATTTTGTTATTTTTTTTTTAATTTAATTTTTATTAAATTTTTTTAAATTAAAAGTTAATTTTTAATTTTTTTTTAAATGATATTTATGTAAATAAAAATTAAATATAATTGGTGATATATAATTGGTATATTTAAAAAAAATTAATTGTTTTTTAATTTTTATAAAAAAAATTAAAAATCAATTGATTTTTTTAATTGATTTTTAATTTTTATAAAAAAAAATTATAAATCAATTGATTTTTTTTTTAAATATACCAATTATGTATCACCAATTATATTTTATTTTTATTTAAAATATAGTAACATAATGCAAATATTATCTTCCGATTATCTAGTCCTTTCGATTAGAGAATCAAACTTTTATGATAATTAACAACAAAAATTTGTCATTAATTTAAATAAAAAGATGTTTCGATATACTCAATTTGTAAATAAAAGTTAGCTAGATTTTTTTCTAAAAATTGAGTTCAGTTAATAATTATAATGTATGTATTTAAAAATTTTAACAAAAATTATAATTTTTATTTTAGTCCAAAATAAGATATTATCCTTATTTTGAAATATCGGGTTTGATTATTAAAAGCTCATATTTTTGTCCTTCAAAAATAGAGTTTCTAAATATTCACCTTGACGGGCACGCGATCTCGTGATCGTTTTAAATAGGCATCGTCCTCGTAGACATCGCGCGTTAGCCCAAAGTCGGAAATCTTGCAGATCTTGCCATCGGCGACTAGAACATTTCGAGCGGCCAAATCGCGATGCACCAGCTGCGGAGAGGATAAAAGGATTATAGGATGATTTAAAATCGAATTGGATATTTATTTGATTTATTTATTAAATGATAAAAAACGGAATAAAAATAGTGTAAAAAGTATGTACCTTAAGCTCCGTGAGGTAGTTCATGCCCTTGCAGATTTGCCAGGCGAATGTGAGCATCATCTTGACATTGACGGGCTCGACGCCGTCACTGAAATCGACGCCGGCGCACTCGATCTTCCGGCTGAGACGGAGATAGCTCCTCAGGGACCCATAGCGGGCGTACTCGATGATGAGCAGCGGCGCCTCCGACTGAGTGCACGCGCCGAGCAGCTTGATCACATTGGGATGGGAGACCTCCTGCAGCAGTTGGAACTCGGAGAGCAGCGCCATGTACTCCACGGAATTGGCGCCCTTCTTCAGCATCTTGACGGCGACGGTGGTGACGCCGGGCAGACCAGCTATCTGGGTGGCATAGCCCTTGAGCACCTGGCCAAACTCGCCCTCGCCCAGCACAATGTCCAGCTGAAGTCGCTCCCGCGGAAACTCCCACTTGGCATCGGCGTTCTCGAACTTGAAGCCGCTCTGCAGCGGCATCAGCGGCAGATCTCCATCCAGACTGGGGGGCAGTGCCTGCTTCCCGCCTGGCGTCACCGACTGTTTGCCGCGGCGTCGCTGCCACAGCTTGCGCTGCGAGAGGAGCAGGCAGAGCAGCAGGAAAACGAAGAGCAGCGGGCAACTGATGACGACGAGAATGCAGAAGCGATTGCACTCCATGCCCGCCACATGGAGTACGCCCAGGGCCAGTGAGTCCTGGTCCTGCTCCCGCTGCTGCTCCTTCAGTGGAACGACGCTGACCACTTCGGTGTCCGTTTTATTTTTGCTCTTGCGCTGACGTCGCTGATTGATCTCGTCCTCCTTGTCGGGCAGCGGGCCACAGGAGCACTTGCCGTTGTCCTCGCAGATGCAGGTGCCCGATCCGCTCAGTATGCCACGCCCATGATCATTGGTGCTATGAGGTCCCACAATCCGTTGCGAAGGCGTGCAATCCTGCGGGCAGGCATGCGGATTCAGCTCCTCCAAAGCATCGCACACATGATCGGGACAGTAGCGCGGATCGGGCACGCAGGAGCCAAAGTTGCGGCCGAACATGGACGCACTGGAGCCGCGCCACATGCACGGACCCCCATTGGTGGCCAGACCACAAAAGTGTCCACATTGCGTGCGGTACTTGACCTGGGCACAGGTCTGAGTCCGCGACTTGAGTCTCAGCTCGCAGCTGGCATTCGCCGGTCTTCCCTCCACCAGGTGCACATTGATGACAAAGGCATGGGACTGCTTCTCCGGATCCAGCCAGGTCACGTTCAGGAAGTATATGGTCTCCGGCGCGTGCTCCAAGGCCATGCCATCCCGCACGTAGACAATGCCCGCCGTCTCCGTCAGCCCGAAGGCGCCGCTCCGATCCTCGGCGAGGCTGAAACGCCAACTGCGCTGGCGCAACAGTTCCAGGAAGCTTTCCGGCTGTGCCATCCGATAATAGGCAGCTGCCGACCGATGCACAAACACATCCTTCTCGTAGTCAATGCTCAGGTGCCGTCGTCCAGCCAAATCCGAGTGCAGCATGTCGCCAGCGCTGTCGAAGATTCGCTGCTGGCGTCCACGCAACGGCAACGCCTGTGGTCGCTCCTGGTCGCTCTCGTGCAGCCGGCTCGTGTCCACGTGCAGGCAGATGTGGGCCGTGGCCGTTGTGTTGGCATTCTTCGCCTGAATAGTCAAATCCCTGGCCATCAAGTCGATGCAGTAGGGCGACTGCCGCAGGACGCCGCTGCGCGAGAAGTGCAGCTCTAAAAGACACCACAATTATTTAGAATATGCCAAAGTATGATTCTTTAGAGATTCGATGAGCAATCAATTTTTTTCAATTTTAACAATAACAAAGTTTATTAGACAAGTGTGGAATCCGTACATTCAAATTAGTGACATAACCAACACAATTAATATATTAAAAAGAAGATCTAACCTGTTGCTAAACGCAAAGGATTTACGATGAGCTCAGATAGTTATGAGCAATCAATAGCTTTGTATCCTCACAAAAATCAAATCAATATTAAAGTACATATAAATTATTTCTACTGCATACTTTTAGGTACTAACATTGCTTAAAAACTCAAATCACCCAAAACAACCCATATTAAAGTCCTTTGCGTTAAGCAAGAGATTTGGTTTGAATTTTAAATAATAAATCTGTGTCAGTTATGTTGCTAAATTTGTATGTACGGATTCCACACTTAATAAATTTTGTTATTGTTGTTAAAAACCCATAACAGCCTTTCTGTTTGTCTGGCCATTTCGCTTCTAATGTCTCGGTGCACTTTTCTTATGGACTTTGACCCACTAAGAGATATCTCAACAAATCTGATAAAATCAGCATCTGGGATGGTCTTTTACATATTCGCCAAATTTGGTTGAAATCGGTCCACTATATTATATAGCTGTCATACAAACCAAACTTAAAAATCGTTAAAAAGATTATTTTAATTCTATCACTGACAAGCGTATTTCTCCGCCATTTATCCATGGATTTCTATGAGCAGTAGCTCAATTTCTTCGTACAATTTGTTAAATATTAAATATTTGTTAAATACTTAAAATCAATTTTATCTTTGTGATATCTATTTTTTCTGGGGCAATTTGTGACCTTTTTGAAGTCGCTAGCTTTTGAACTACCAGGAGAGAAAGTTGTAGAGGGATCAGTTTTGTGTTAAGTGGGCTTAAGTCCATAAGAAGAGTGCACTGAGACATGCAAAGCAAATTTTTCTTTAATTTTGTGATACTAGTGTAATAGTAGCTAACGATAATTATGCAAAAAGACGCACAGACGGACACGGCTATATCGACTCCGCTGTGTATGCTGATCAAGAATCTTGACTCCCCAAATTCCTGTTTTAAACTTACGGCAACTGATGATGGTGTGTGGCCGGCCCGTGTGATCCGCCTCGAAGGCGTGGCAATCGGGCTGCACAAGTCCAAGTGCATCGTTCAGTATGGTGTAGCCAAGATGTGCATTGGCCGCCAGTGTGTCCTTGTCCAGGTAGATGATTTTCTCACCCACCGCTTCCTCCTGTAAAAGGGACAACAAGGGTCAACTTCATTAGCATTCGCATTCGCATTAACTGACCAGCACTAATTAAGTGCTCCGTGGACCGCTCCCAGTGACCTCCAGCTACAAATTGGACCTGTGCTGTCTCCAAGGAGCTCAGCTCTAGTTAACCGCAATTAACATTATTATTTTTTTCTTGTATTTTATTGTTCACAAGGTCAGCTAATGGGGCAAAGGGTCCAACACCTTTGGGAGCTGACATTAGATGTTGGGCGTACTCCCTAAAGTATGCACTTTAATATCTTTCATAAAAAACATTAATGTGAGTACAAGAGTAGTTGGATCAAGATCAACAAAACTTATTTAAAAAATTGTATCTACTCACACTTTAAGTACACAAGATCTTAAATCGAGTACAAAAGAACTTCGATTAAGATTGAAAATACATATCTTTAAATTGTTTATGAACTTAAATCAAAATTGAAGTTGAAGATTACGTTTAGATCGACAAGAAGTAAACAATATACATATATGTACATTAATAAAAATATTTTTATTAATATAACTTTTTGACTAAATTTAGATGGACACGATTTTATTTTATGATGTAAAATCGTTTTACTGAGTATATTTTCACATTCCAAACGCCTGACAGCAATTACTGTTGGATTCACTTGGAACACACCTTCTCTATTGTTGTCCGGTAGTTAGGCATTCATCAAAAAATGTTCTTCTTTATTATTATGCCCACAATTATTATGTAATGGCATTTGCTTAATTTAAATACGAATTATAGTGTACTAATTGTAATTGCTGAACTTTAGTGACAACGTTTTTTATACCCTTGATGAGGGTAGTATAATTTTGTCAGAAATCTTGCAGCACAGTCAAGATCACATCTACTTGAAATTACAATATCATTTATCTGTCATAGGATACAATATGTATCTTGAGGTGTAAATATGTTTCTAGAGGTGTAAAATCCAAACTTACAAGATTGTTAAAAATTTGACTTAATTAAATATTTGACGTAGAAAAATAGATAAAAATTTGTTAAATAAAATTTTTCCTTTTTTAATATATTTTTTTTATTGAATAAAAACAGATTTTTTTAAAGAGATTTACTGTTTAGAAATTTTTATTGTTTTAATTTACATAAGTATGCAAGTGTATTAAATTTTCAGAACGTCGTAGAATAATTCTCTTACGTGTTTTTATTTTTATAGGTACTCTTACTGTTACTGTTTTGAGGATGTCAAGCAATTACTTGCAACTAACTAACTAACAACTAAATGACATAGTTTTAGCGGTTCCTTGCGCACCTCGGGGATAGGCTTGGCTTGGCTTGGCTCTTCTCCAGGTCTCTTGCCGCAACATGACAACATAATTTGCCAGCCATGTTTCGCTTTGGCCAACTTAAAGAGGCAACTCGGCTTTAAGAGGCAACTTTAGTCAATTGACACCCTTCGCGTTTCGTTCAGCAATCATAAAACTTCGTAAAACGTTACGCGTTTTTAATGACGAACTGCGGAAACGGGAGGCGAACTCTCTGCCAGACGTGATAATGGCTATAATAACACTGCTCAACACACAAATCAAGCGCACAACTTTTTATAATATTGGGATAGTTACATAGCTTTATATTAATGATGTTTGATTCTAAGCAGTGAATGGAGTTTTATATCAAAAATAGTTAATCGATTTGTCGCTATATCTTCAAATAATAACGATTTATCACGCTTCGATAATAATTAATTTAAAGTTTTATAAACTTTGACTTGTAAAGTTGCTAGGAATAAACATCAAAATTTCATAACTTTGCCAAAACTGAACAAATTGTCAAGCACAGTGACATTTTGATCATGGTTTGATGACTAAATTCTGAATATTAAATTTTTATAATTTCTTTTTAAAATTTCGTATAGCAAGAATGCAATTTTTTAAAATTTCAAAATGATAAATCTCAAGCTTAAGCCTGCAACTAAAAACAAATCCACATTTTAAACATAATTTTGTGTCTTTTAATTTTTTACCAAAAAATTTTGCCAAAATGAACAAAAATTTTGATTTGTAATGTTGATAGGTCGAGAATCAGACCAGCTTCACACTGAAGAGTTTTTGAGTAATTTGTGTAAATCATAAAATACAGTCTTATTGTCTTCAAAATATTAGTTTGATTATCAGCAGGAAACATACAATTTGTAGTGTAGTGTAGCGATTCGAGGGTTGAGGTTGCGTGTCCTGCGGGCGTTTATCAAGCGCAAATTCAATAAGCCCGCACCCAGAGCAGCCAGCAGACGTTGGCCAGACGATTGTCTGGGCCAGGTCTGGCCCGGGTCTGTGCCGTTTCTGGAGTGGGAGCTGTAGCTGGAGCGTCACTTACCTTCTTGAAATAGGGCTGCTCCAGATAAAAGTTAAAGTGCGGCTGACGCTCCTGAAGTCGCGGTCCATTGTCATTGCGATCCAGCAGGGTGACATTGTAGCTTCTCCAAAACTGACGCTGCTCCTGTCCGGACATCTTCACCGTGCAACTGATGGTCGCCTGCAGTTGGCCGGCATGAGCCTGCAAACCATTCAGCTCATCGTCATCCAAGGAGTGTTTGGTGTACAAACGATTCTGTTTGAGGGCAAAGTGTGCACTGCCTGCTTTCAGGGCATATTCGAGGGATCTGTGCGGGCACAGATATTTGGCGGCACGGGAATTGAGGGCACCAATCAGCACCGGCTCGAACTGGTCGGTCGTGGACTCGGCAATGCTGTAATGGGCGGCTGTCCAGAAGCAAATGTGCTCCAACTCGGCACAGTAATCGGGTAATGGCTGTGGTATCAGTTCCAGCGTCAGATGCGCCACCTGCTGCAACAGTTGGCCATCATCCTGTTCGTCATCCTGGCTGCGCGGAAATGCGGTCAACACGTACTTGACACTCTCATTGAGCGGTTGGTAATCGGTGCGCATATAGACCTCCCCGGAGCTGACATTGAGGCGAAGCAAAGGATTATCTTCCAGACTGTAGATATAGTCAGTGGCCGGCAGATTGTTATCCAGGCGCAGCACTTGAAACTGGGCCAACGGTATCTTTGAGAAAATGCTCTCCGATTCCTCGTTGAGGGGCAGCTTGAACTTCACGGACGTGGTGGGAAAATAAACATCCAATGCTGCAAAAAGAAAAGCAAAGAAAATCATTAGATTCTTTGAACCAAATACAAATGCCAAAGTGTATATTGACGTGCTCAAGTATTTTTGCCAACCCCTCTAACCACTCAAATGCCACCCCCGTGGGATTTGTTTGTCCATTTTGTGGTGGGTTTATCTATGAGTCGGAGTATTTACCCATCATCCTCATTCTCATCCTCATTATCATCCTTCTCATCAAATGTAATATAATTATGAATGTTGTTTAATAAGCTCGCTTTGACCTCAATAACGAGCGGGCTTTAAATCCTATCTTCGATTTTGACTCATTCAATGTGTGACACACGGCGTATGCGTAATTTGATAAGATTTCCTCTTTTTTCCCATTAATGACGCTGTTGTTTGTTGTTGGGTCGTGTGCTTGCATGCGCTCAACGCAAATACAAGCCATAAATAAATATAATACAGATATTAGTTATTAGCATATGGGTTATCGAGCAACCGTCCGCTATCTCCCCACCCTCCATCACTTCCTCACTCCCCCATAAAACACCCTCGCTCTCGCTTTCGCCCTCGTCGAATGCAATTTCATTGAAGTGATCGCGTCATCGCGTATTGATTTTGTGATAACACATCCAAAAGAAAAAAACAGAATTGAGGGGGAAGCACGTTCCATAAGCGGAAAAAGACATAACAAACAAACGAAGGCATAATTGGTAACAAATGTTTTGCCAGGGAAAGGGAACTTTTGGAACAGACTGTGCTTGGGGTTTAAGTGTTTAATGAACTGGTAAGTGGTTTGAATAGGTCTAATTATGACAATCCGATGGCTGAATCTGATTTTGGGTGTGAAATTTAATTACAGATATATTGCTTGTTCGAATCATTTATAGGAATATATTTATATTAATTTAATTTATTGTTTTCTTATTGAAAATGTATTTTTGGTCACAGTACATTTTTCTTTTGCTGTTTTCTAAATTATATATTTTATATTATATATATATATATATTATTGAATAAACTGAAATAAAATGCTATAAATCCTTTTTACTTCTTATCAATTTCCTTTTTCTCCCCTTTTCCTTTCTAGAAATCCCTTTCCTAACTAATTCTAATACTTGTTTTACCACTAATTATTACTACTAATATTTTTTATCTAACTGAGTTTTTCTGGGCTTTTCCCAATCCATGCAACAAATTTTGGATCATTAAATTATTAATTTTTTAAAAACCCCAGATTCTTATATTTTAATTCTAAATTTAATAATTTTTTTATTCTTTCAGTTAAATTTAAAGTTGATTATAATTCCAGTTAATACGTTATTAGTATTATATTAACTAATTTTATTTTAATTTTTATAAATACATTTGGTTAACTGAATTTAGTTGACACTAATTAAATAAATAGGTAAATATTTTAAAAAAATCCATATTTCGTCTATGGCTATCATTTGATACTAAAGGTATCAAGGTTCCATTTTTTAACTTTTCTTATAAAATTTTCCAATCTTTTCAGAACCCATCAAATACTCGTCTTGCTGTAAGTTCCTTAAGCACTTTTCTCTTAAAGTCAAGAGCTAAACACTTTATCATGCGCCAACTGATTGGTGTAGCACATAAACAGCATTGGCGCCGCCTTATCCCAAGCAGTTAGCATAATACCCCTTCAGATTCCCCAATGTTCCTCTTTTTCTTCCCTTCTCCTTTCAACAAATACACACACACACACACTTACGCATAATTCAGTACAATAAAATAAAACTGCTAACAGAATTAATATTTTGTGGGTGGATTGGAGTCCATTGCTGTTTAAACGGACGCCAAGGACACGAACATGATACGAGCATACGAGTGTATGGATAAGAAACAACTCACATACATAGCTCTATTCCAATTGCTCCAAGCTCCAGGCATTTAAAATGTCATTATAAATGCGTGTCTGTGAGTTGTCGCCGTTGTCGCTGCTTCTCCCCAAAACATCATCATATCTTCTACATATTTTATCAGAATTTTTCATATGCCTGAGCGTCAACACAATTGCAATGAATGCGTTCATAATTCATAAGAAATGTACTCATATTCATATTTGTGTTCGGTATATTAAAGCAATTTGCCTACATTCCAAACTGGTGTGGATTGGTAGTTGCCTCCAAGGATTAAACATAATTACATAATTATGACACAGGTATTTTGTCGAGCCTCCAATTAGCGACAGTTTTTGTTTACATTGTGTTCCAAAAGGAAGGGAATTTGCTTAGAAGAAAATTAAAGTGAAATGGGGGAAGGAAATGTTGACGATTTGATGAGAGCTCGATTTAAGTTTCTCTTATTTCTTGTAGCAGTATGAAAAATATGTTTGTCTCTTCTAAATAAATCCAATTTATTAGGTTTAGAACATACCTGCTAAATTTCGATTAGGATTACTGATCAATTAGATTATTTTTGGAAATAATCGTAGTGACTATATAATTCACTGTTGAAAAATTGGTGATTATTTAATGATAACGATTAAAAAAAATCAGAAACAATCCAAAATATTATAATTGTTCAAAAATAATCAGAAATAATCAAAAATAATCAAAATTAATCTTTTTAAGTATTCGGATTATTTTGATTTATTCTGATTTTTTCTGATTATTTCTGATTATTTTTTATTATTTCTGATTATTTATGACCATTTAGTAAAAATCAAATTATTTTAAATTTTCACAATCAAAGTAGCCAAAATAATCAGAAATAATCAGAAAAAATCAAAAATAATGCGAATACTCTAAAAGATTATTTTTGGTTATTTTAGATTGTTTCTATTAATTTTTGAATAATTGCAATAATTTTAGAATATTTTTTATTTTTTGTAATCGTAATCAATTAATAATTGGGCAAAACCGAAAATATTCGCAATTTAATCATTAGTTCGACTTTTGAACCAAAATAAACTAATTACTAATGATTATGATGACTAATCATTATTTAACAGGTACGATTTAGAAAATATGTTTGCTTTAAAAAAATCCAGTTATATTATAGTTATAGAAATGAAAATCTTAGCTTTTTTGAAAAAAAAATATTTTTTTTAGGTGTATTATTATTATTTTTTGTTTTTTGGTCACTTGTCAGTATCTAAAAATGGTAACATTCCTAAAAGAAACTCTTTTTGTCACATGTCGAATTAATTCTTTTTTAACAAATAAAACATTCAAATATTTGGGATCGCAAATTTTGTAGGTTTTGAAATGGTCCCTCTAAATCTAACATCTCTAAGCAAGAAGTTTTGGGACCTCAAAACAGAAATCCTCCACTTGTTAAGCGTATCATGTGTAGAAAATAGAGCCAACAAACCTCTCCTTTAGTTGGTATCTTGGGAATTGCAAGCACCGTTTATATACTTATTTGTGATAATCAGCAGTTAAACTGATTGCAGCTTATCTTAAAAGTAAGCCAACTTGAACAGCTTAAGCAAGTGCTTGACTAGTTATTGTGGAAAAACTTGAACTTGATTAGGAATTATTCCCTGGGCAGTTGGGCTTACTCCTGATTGTGTCTGGGGAGGTGTTGCCACAAGTCAACAAACGTTAAAAAGAAGCGAGCAGTAAAAAACATTGAAAATGTGCAGAGTATAATGTATAATGTCTGAAGACAAGGCTATCTATCAGAAGGACAATTAAAACGCACGACAAATGGCGCATTAAAAAGTCAGTGTACGAGTTTTTGGGGTGATTGGACGGCTAACGCTAATGACAGCACAGTCAACAAATGTCCGGACACCATTACGGCTCGTACCTGAACTTGGCCGGCTCTGTGCAGTGCGCGGGGGTGGCAAACTACAGGTCCTGCCAGGGTTCGGTAAACAGGAAACTAAAAAACACTGTAATTGAGGTGCGGCCTGACGGGGCGATGTCAACTAGTTTTGACTTAACTAATTAATCTGCTCGAATTAATTGACTTTACATCGAATTAGGTCGACATTTGTTGACTGTTTATTTTGTTTGTTGAACCCAGCACAGCTCCCTTCAGTCCTCCCGCTCAGTGCGTTGTCCTTTTGCCGTGAGTCATTTCCTCACAAATTTCCAGCCAGCATCCGACATTAGTTTTTATTATTCCCCCTTCTTTTCTTTTATATTATGCTTCATTTTTTTGTTTCTGTCTACGCAGACAGCGTAATGAAAACTTTATCTTTGTCACAGTTGTTTTTCTGTATGTGCATTGTGTTTTTTCATTACTCATACGACCCGTAACCGTCTTGCAACTCTTTGTAACTATGTACGTTGTTTGGCTTGGCATTGCCGAAATCCTTTATTATGAAATCTTATTCCGTTTGTTGCTCTTTTCCAGCACTTTCACTATATATACCAATATATATATACACGTACTTATGTAGAAGACCTCGTTATAAGCAAGAGTGTGCCAAGCAATTGTTTGACTAGTTTCCTGCAATTTTCCTCCTAGTTTTTATTTCACTTTTTGCCTGTCTGCGAAAACAAATTGAATGACAAATGGGCAGACAGCAAATTGCATTGATCGATTATTTAATATTTTCTCTACTGCATTTTCATTAAGGTGCTTAGAATGTTTAAGTAATATTAAGTATGTGTTAATATGTTATATTAAAAACAAATTTGATAAAATTTAGAATGTATAAGAATGTTACTTCAAAAAAATAAAAATAAAATTTGATTGAAAATTTTAGAAATATTTTCGGTAAATATATTATATTAAATAAAAATTTTATAAAATTATAAACTGGTCATTTTGTTGTAGAGTTTTTTCATTTTTTGCATAAATTTCGTACAACTTTCTATACTACAAGTAAAAATACTTTAATGCTTTAATGCTGAATTTCCGTAAGACATTTCAGGGGAAATCAGCACAATTTAAGTGCGTCGCAAATGCAAATGAACTTGAAAGACTTTGTTGTATTCAGCATGTGAGTGCTCTGGTTATTCACACCCATGCACTCACACAGCTGACACTTTGAATAGAAGCACATTGCTACTAAAGGTGATCGATAGCTGGCCCTCTAATTGTTAACTGTCAGCAGAGCGTCGAGCACATTTGTCAAAGTCAGTAGACGAGTTTTCTTATGCTAATTGGGTCTATTTAATGGAGCCTACAATTAGTTAAAATAATTTGAAGTGAACAGTTTCAATGGGGTGAGAAACTAAGCGTAATTCTTTTATTTGCATACAACTTTGTGATGTGTTTCTAGTCATTTGGCGGGCGCTGTACAGCTTGGCGTATGACAAATGCAGGTCATAAACAAGCAGCAATGACTTAGTGTGCTTCACTATATAATACCCTACACTCTATGGTTTATTTGCTGATTATAGAAAAATTGGTAGAATTCAAAGGTGTCTCTGTTATTTGGCAATTAAATATCTATTATGTACAGGGTATTATCAAGCAACATATTTATATCGAATTGTAAATTAAATGCGGGGCATGCAACTTATGTAAATCAAATGACAAACTCTTAAAGTTTATAAAAAAAATGCATCGAGACACAGTTAATGCCATTATTATAAGGCGTTTCTGGGTGCGACAGACAGAACTCATAACTGAGCTTGTTTTTGACAAGCTTTACAATAAATTGTCACCAAGCAGTGTGTTTGGAAAAAAGCCTTGAATTCCTTTTTAGATACCCTCTATGCGGTACATGTACATAAATGGTACTTATAATGAAGTCGACTAACAGTTGACTGCGGAAAATTTAGCTAAAAATAATCGATATCTTTAACAATATTCTAAATGGAATTACACGTTAATAGATCGATAAGCCATAAAGTTATGTTTCGATATTCTTATCGATCTGTTAGTTCCATTCCTGCGTTTCTTATCTTTTCGGTTGTGTCTCGATTTTGTTATCGATCGGTAAGTTCCATTCTTCAATTTCTTAGCTTTACCCTCAGTTAGCGGTGATAAGTTGTCGCGATCAAACCTTTTGTATTTTTGCCTCCCCAAAGTCGGGACTTTATCAGTTTAGGCAAATCGCGTTTATAGTGATACATATAATATATATTGAAGCAGCTTATCGGTTTCCTTTCTGATAAATTACTTGGAAAATGACTAACCAAATACAATTGAGGGACTTAAGGTCCAGGAAGGAGGTAACATATTGGTGATTGTGTGTTTTGTTCCCTTGCATAGAGTATTCTAATTTGTCTTGAGCCCATAACGAATGTGTAAAGCTGTATCGAACTACTTCTTTCTACAGGGGTGGTCAAAAGTATTTACACAACACTTAAAGCTAAATCTACTCATAATTTAAACTTACGTGTGCTTCATGCTAATTTTGGTACCAAAGGTATTTCAAGTAATACAAAAGTCTCCTTAGCCCATTTAGTATCCATTGAAAATTTGAGTTTTTGTAAAACTCCAAAAAAGCCACTTGCTTGTCATGCAAACAAATTTGTAAGCAATTCTAATAGTGGCTGCAAATCTCTTCGCTAGTATTTCAAAAAATTATATGAAAACGTCTTCATGCGTCAAGACGTCCTCATTTTCAGACAACAAAGTTGCTTTTTTGAATTTTGCAGTCACTGTTAGAATTGCCTAGAGAAACTTTTTGCATCAAAGCAATTGTTGTTTGAGACCGAGGAAAAGAGTGAAAAAAGTAGACTTTCACAAAAACTCGAAATTTTCAATGGGTACCTAATGGGTTAAGGAAAGTTTTGTATCGTTCAAAAGGATTTCAAATGACATTTCCATTGCTACCAAAATTAACATGAAGTAAGCCGCTGATAATGCGGTCTGGACAAGTATCTAAGCAGATAATCAAATATACATATCAGATGTGTACATGCATTTGTACATACATATTATATATCAACTGAAAGGTATTAATGCATAGATCATATATAGATTGATGTGGCTTCCTTGGCTCAAAAGATATTTCAATTTAATTTTTATTTTCAATTTTTTTAATAAAAATTGGCAAATAAGAGTTATCAGTAAAATTAAATTGAATCAATAAAAATAATTTTTTTATAAAAATCAGCCAATTAAATCTAATTTTATTTTTTTCAATAAAAATTATAATCGTTACGGTCCCTGGTAAATACTTTTGACACACCCCTGCATAATAATCAGCCTCAGTATTAAAGAAACCAACTTGATTTGATGTACACATGAGAAATAATATAGCTGTCATAAGTATGTGATATTTTGTAATAAATAGGATAAAAATGACTTACTACAAAGGGTATAAAATACAAAAACGTTACCTTCTTGCTTTTCATTTCAATCATGAAAATACATTTTGAAAATTTAATTTCAGATTTCAACCAACACCAAAAGCGTTAAAGAAATCAGGAAGCATGTGGATGGCAGGGTTTTCGTGCTAAAAATAACAGTAACTGACTATGATGATCAGGACTTTCAGAGAGAAATCAGATGTCTATCGCGCATCAACCATGAGAATATTGTTCAATTTTATGGCGCGATAAAAACTCCGGAAAACAAAGGTCTGATGATCACGGAATATGCTGACTGCGGTACTGTTTACGATTTCTTGCACGACAAAGGCTTACCAGAGAAACAAGATATCGCACATAAGGATAGGTATGCCCCATATTCGGTATAAGCTTAACTGGATTCTCCAATGTGCCAAGGTAAATTGCATTCAATTTTATTTATAAGTTATTTAAATAATGGTTATCATGTGTCTTTCCAGGCTGTTGCTTTCTTGCATGACATGACTCCGAAAATATTCCATAACGATTTAAGGACCCGTCATTTATTGCTCAGCAACAATTTCGAAACCTTGAAGATTTGTGACTTTAGCACAGCCACTGAATCAGATACCTCAAACACAGATCGAAGCCAACAGCTCAATCTATTTGCGGAAAAAACCGAAGTCTACAATTTTGGCATTGTAATCTGGGAGGTAAACTGGAAAATCACTAAAGCGAAAATTTTAATATGAACTCATATTACTTTCAGACTTTTATTGCGAAAGTTAAAAATCCTAGAGTTTTAGATGTGGAGAACTTCGAAGTCATAAATGCGATAATTTCACTATGTTGCGATAATTCTCCTATTAATCGCCCAAAAATGAGGGCATTGGTTAAAATTCTGGACAGGTCTACATAAGCAACGCTTGAAAGATGTGGACAAAGTTTGCTGGACTGATTTGCAATTAATAAGACCGGTAAGAATTAGTTGTAAATCATATGAAAATGTTTTAATACTATCATCATAAATAAGGCAATCGCTAGAGGAGCCTTTGGTGTTGTTTTCAAAACTATCTGGAGTACTAAAGATGGCAAAAGGATTGTTGCGGCTAAAAGACTTTTAGTTGAATCGGAAATAAGTGTCGAAAAAGAGGTGAAGTATTGGTCGCTCGTTAACCATGAGAACATCGTGAAATTATATGGAACCACAAAGGACGATGAAGATCAAACGATCGTTGTTATGGAATATGCCGAATGTGGATCTCTTCATAATTTCTTACATGGCGAGAGTGCAGAAAATCCAGAGCTTAAAGTTTCAGTTTTGGGTAAACTCAACTGGATGCTGCAATGTGCCAAGGTACGTTTGTATTCTTAAATACCCTACAGGACATATTTTATTAATTTATTTATTAATTTTCTAGGGTGTTGCCTACTTGCATGATCTCAATCCAAAAATTATTCATCGTGATCTTAAGCCACACAACTTGCTACTCTTTAACAATTATCGGACATTAAAAATATGTGACTTTGGTACCGTGAGACCCATGGCCACAATGATGACGGTGGTTGGAACCGTCGCCTACATGGCACCAGAAGTATGTAGTCCACCCATTAAATACTCATAAAATATTTATATAATTACATGTTTTAAATTTTTTCAGGTTTATGATCATACACAGGTGGATCCCATGGCCACAATGATGACGGTGGTTGGAACCGTCGCCTACATGGCACCAGAAGTATGTAGTCCACCCATTAAATACTCATAAAATATTTATATAATTACATGTTTTAAATTTTTTCAGGTTTATGATCATACACAGGTGGATCTTGGCAGTGAATACACGGAAAAATGTGATGTCTACAGCTTTGGCATTGTATGCTGGGAGATAATGTCCCAAAAGAAGCCTTTCTATCACTTGAAAAATCGGGAAAGCGTAGTCATTATGATTGAGGCATCACAAAATGGTCGTCCGCGAATAGCGGATGTCGATATTAGTGATCAGACCAAACTCATAAGAGAATGGATACAACAGTGTTGGGACATGGATCCGAAAAAGCGGCCGACAATGCAAGATATGGTCACACGCCTCGGCATTGATCCTCTTACCTATAATGGACCTGTAATAAAAACATTGCCAGCGATATCGGAACAAGATTTTTCATAAATTAGATATTATAAAAGGTAAAACAACATTAAAATCGCACCCAAACAAAGAGAATGGATTCAACAGTGTTGGGATGAAGATCCGGAAACACGGCCGACAGCGCAAGAAATATTCATTCGTCTCCGAGCTCATTTTCATGTTATCTGAATATTTAAAAAGAAAATTGCCAGTGCTACCAGAAATGTATTTCATAAATTAGATATCATAAAAAGAATAATTATTCAATTCAGTTCAATATTCATTCCATTATAAAATATAAGATTTAATTATTATTTTGCATTACCCTTTATCGAAGTTGAACGTAAAGAGTGTTATAATTATTATATTATTAATTAATTAATTAAGGTTTGCGCTGCTTAAATATTAAATTTATTTTTTTTAAATATACAATTCCGAATTATTTGGATAAAAAATAATTTTAAAGTTTAACATTTCCCAGAACAACATTTTAATGTAAAATTTATATGAAACATTATGAAATAAATATCGCAAAAGCTTAAATTGAAACTGCAAAAAAACTTATCTTGAAATACTCAAGAAGACGAAATTAAGAGTTTCGAAACCTCACCGTGCTCACGATAAAAATCCTCAGCTGATGAATTAGAGTAAAATCAAAAAAAGGGACTTAATTTGTGAAATGTTGACACACCCATTAGGTGTCAAAACACTTTTAAAGTCATCGATAGCACCTAGCAAGAAAATATTCTTTCCCGCCCTTAATTGATCGATATGCCGAACGGTTGTGTTTCGATTTTGTTATCGATCTGGTAGTTCCATTCTTCAATTTCTTATCTTTACCCTCAGTTAGCGGTGATAAGTTGTCGCGACCAAACTTATTCAATGTTTGGCTCCCCAACTTTGGGACTTTATCAGTTTAGGCAAATCGCGATTACAGTGATACATATAATATACATTGGCACGAATCAATATACTTGGAAAATGACTAACCAAATACAATTGAGGGACTTAAGGTCAAGGAAAGAGGTAACATATTATTGTTTTGTTGTTTTTTTAAGCATGTAATATTTTTCCAAAATTTTATTTTAGATGTCAGCCAACACGAAAAGCTTTAAAGAAATCAGGAAACATGCAGATGGCAGGATTTTCATGGTGAAAATAACAGTAACTAATTGTGATGATCGGCACTTTCAGAATGAAATCAGATGTCTATCGCGCATCAAACATGAGAATATTGTTCAGTTTTATTGCGCGATGAAAAATTCGGCAAACAAAGGTCTGATGATCACGGAATATGCTGACTGCGGTACTGTTTACGATTTCTTGCACGACAAAGGAATATCCCCGTATCAAGATGTCGCATTTACGCCTAATATTAGCAGACTTTTTCACTGGGCAATGGGGAACAAGGATAGATATGCCCCATATTCGTATAAGCTTAGCTGGATGCTCCAATGTGCCAAGGTAAATTGCATTCAATTTTATTTATAAGTTACTATAAAAATTATTATGTGTCTTTCTAGGCCGTTGCTTTCTTGCATGACATGACTCCGAAAATATTCCATAATGATTTAAGGACCCGCCATTTATTGCTCAGCAACAATTTCGAAACCTTGAAGATTTGTGACTTTAGCACAGCCACTGAATCAGATACCTCAAACACAGATCGGAGCCAAAAACTCAATCTATTTGCGGAAAAATCCGAAATCTACAATTTTGGCATTGTAATCTGGGAGGTAAACTGGAAAATCTCTAAAGCGAAAATTTTAATATGAACTTCGATTACTTTTAGACTTTTATTGCGAAACTTAATAACCCCAGAGTTTTAGATGCCAAGATTTCCGAAATCATAAATGGTATAATTAGTCTATGCTGTGATAATTATCCAATTAATCGCCCAAAAATGAGTTTATTGGTTATTCTTCTGGACAGTCTATATCGGAAGATCTTAGAAATTGAGGGCACAGTTGTTTTCTGGAGTGATCTAAAATTAAAAAAACCGGTAAGAATAAATGGTGTATTATGTGAAAAGTTTTATTATTAACATCATAAATAAGGCAATCGGTAGTGGAGCCTTTGGTGATGTCTTCCAAGCTGTCTGGACTACTAAAGACAGAGCACGGAATATTGCAGTTAAAAGAATTCGAAAGGCTGATTCGGAAATAAAAGTCGAGAGAGAGATCGAGTATTGGTCGCTCGTTAACCATGAGAACATCGTGAAATTATATGGAACCACAAAGGACAATGAAGATCAAACGATCGTTGTTATGGAATATGCCGAATGTGGATCGCTTCATAATTTCTTACATGGTGGGAGAACAGAAAATCCAGAGCGTAAAGTTTCAGCTTTGGGTAAACTCAACTGGATGCTGCAATGTGCCAAGGTACGTTCGAATTCTTAAAAACCTACAGGACATATTTTAAAATTTATTTATTAATTTTCTAGGGTGTTGCCTACTTGCATGATCTCAATCCAAAAATTATTCATCGTGATCTTAAGTCACACAACATGCTGCTTTTTAATAAATTTTGTACGTTGAAGATATGTGATTTTGGTACTGTGAGACCCCTGGCCTCAAGTATGACGGTGGCTGGAACCGCCGCCTATATGGCACCAGAAGTGAGTGGTCAAAATATGTTCATAATACATTCATACATAGCTATTTTATTGAATCATTCATAGGTGGGCCTTGGCAGTGTCTACACCGAAAAATGTGATGTCTACAGCTTTGGCATTGTATGCTGGGAGATAATGTCCCATAAGAAGCCTTTCTATCATGTAGAAATTCAGGAGAACTTAGTGATTATGAATTTAGCATGTAAAAATGTTCGTCCACTAATGGTTGATGTCGAGATTAATGATCAGACCAAACTCGTAAGAGAATGGATACAACAGTGTTGGGACATGGATCCGAAAAAACGGCCGACAATGCAAGACATGGTAGCACGCCTCGGCATCGATCCTCTTACTTATAATGGACCTGTGGAAAGCACATTGCCAGCGATATCAGAGCAAGATTTTTCATAAATCAAATTAAAGTCAATAAACATAGGTATTTCCAGGATCATTGCAAAAATGATTGCTTAAGTGTTAAATCAACCATAAAAGACAAGCGTTGAAAACTTGACGAATTTGACAAGATTTCCGCCAATTATCTGACAAGAATCAAAACCATAACACCGATTAAAAATGTAATCTCTTTATTTTATTGTGTGATGCATAAACATTGAATTTATTTAAGCAGTTTTACTTATTAATTTTTTTGTATTAATCGCTTGCTTGGGCAACAACAGACATTAAAACAAAGTTCTAGACTCGTTGTCTTGGCGGGAGAGTGAGACAGAGAGGGACTTCGAGCTGAATACTAAAGTGGGACAAAAGTCGGGCCAAGTGCCAAATAACCACGGCCACTTACGAGTAAATGCTCACAGAATACAAAAATTATAAGCACAATAAACGGACACCTATTGACTTGATTGATTTCATATAAATTCATCTCATTTTTTGAATTTAAATTTAAATTGAGCAGCAGCTGTGCTGGGCACTTCAACACCTTTAAATTGACAAACAGAGAGCAGAGACTCTGAACTGTGATGAGGACGCAGTGCGTTCAACTTGGAAAAATGTAAATACATATTAACGACGAGTCAATATATGAAAGAGATAAATCCAGAAAAGGTCAGCAGAGAGAGGAAGGCAACGACATAGGTGAGGGGTGACTGGGGTCAGCTACTGATCCAACCCCCAAAGTGGCTAAAAATTTGATATGTCTGTATGTGGTGAAATAATTTTGGGTGTGTTCATAGAACCGTCAGCTGGACCTGGGCCATGCCCACAAATGCACAAAACGCTGTCATATCGTTTACGAATATGTCAAAGCTGTCCGTTAAGTAAAAAATTGTGCAGCTCACACCTGTGCGGCAGGCCCATAAAGAGTCCGAGACTCGTATCTGACGGCTGAGCATATCATTAGGCGAGCGGCATAAATAACAATAAACCACATTAAAGAAGAACCACCGATGGTCGGATGGAACTGTGTGTGTGTGTAATAAAAGGGTTTCAGGTATCTCTATCTCTGTCTGGATCTGTTTCGGTTTCTGTTTCTGTATCCTCAACTGCATTCCCACGCTGCGTATCTGTGAGATACGCTCGCTGGCACTCGATGCAAATTAGAGTAATTGACTTTTATGATCGTCTGTTTGTCGAAGACCCCATTTCGGAGTGGGGAAACATCGCCCCAGCAATCACCAGTGCCAGTGTGCCTTTAGAAACCCACCGACCCGTCAATTTATATGCGTAGCATGTCGATCCTCAAGTGGATTTATACGAGTATCTAATAAAACGATCAGCTAGGTAATTGTTTGATAATTGCATTTTGATTGAACTCTTCACTCTGCTTATCTGTCTCTCTCCCAACTTTTACTTTTATTAAATCAATTTCTTGTCATATTACTCTTTCTTGTCATAATGATCTCACTTTTCAGATCTAACACTTTGTCATTGTGTTTAGGTTAAAAAACATTGAAAAACGTTAAATTAAATTTAAAGAAAAAATCATTGAAATCACTTAAGCTTTCCCAACAAAAAACTGCCAATAGACGTATGTACATTTAAAAAAAAACATATAAATTGATGTGATACAAAATCAAATATTATATACAGTCAAAAGTATTGTGCCCATCCCTGAAAACTACTTTTCTAGGGTAATTGGGACTTTCTAAAATCGAATATAAGGCTAAAAATTTAATTTGAATTCACATTTGCTAAAGTTAAAATTTTTTTTGATTAAATTTAAATTAATTTAAATTTAAATTAATGGGATGACCAGAGTGAAAATTTTCTTGATTTTCTCATATTCTAAATTTTCTATTTGGAATTAAAAACATTGGTTAACATAAAAAATCGGTCTGAAAATTAAAACCTTTGACATTTTTCATAGAATTCGGTTAAGCTTTGTCAAGAAGAAGTTGTGAATGATCAAATTTCGATAACGTGATAAATGTTCGATGTCATTGTCTCTTTCTTTTCTCCACAACTTTACATATTGCTCTCATCTTCTCGCGTTAGTATATGTATAAATGTATAAGTGCAGCTGAACTTTCAAATGTATTGCTTATCTTGTCTACGCTGTGCTTTTAGCCTACAAAGCGTCAGATTGTGAGCTTAAAGTGCTCCAAGCAATTGCCTCGCACAACTTAAGATTAATAGATAATTATCTGGCATATATGCCAGTCTGCTGCTTAAAATTCCCAACATGTACGCAATGGTGGCAAGTGTACCCTTATCTAACAATATTTAATTATCTACATAATTGTTTACATTTGCATGCGCTGATCAAACATTTGAAAATACAAAATAAGCATACATATGTAATTTCTGTCTCTTTTCGTTTACTTACCCAAACAGATGTGCAGCCTCAGTGCGACTGCGACAACAATGGCAGCCACAATAACGGTACTGTTGCTGCACTTGTACGCCATTTTAACTGCTGCGTTTGCTGCGCTGCCCTCAGCTGCTGCGCTGCCCTCAGCTGCTGCCCTTCTCCACGCAGCGCTGCGAAAACGCAAACGAAGTTTCTCTTCAGTTGTTTCTTTGTTCTTATCAGCGAGAGCTGTTGTTGTTGCAGCTGCTGCTGCTGCTGCTGCTGTTGTTGTTGTTGTTGTTTTTGCTGTAGCTGTTTTTGGATTCTTCTTCTTCGTCAGGGTTTGCAGTGGAACTGTATCTAATGTTTGCCTCGCCGCCACTCAGCAAAATTGTTTGCTCTGTTTATAATTGTAATTGTTAATTCTGTTGACAATTATCTTCTTCTCTCGCACTTTTTACGCACTTTTCACACTGTTTTCGTTTTTTTCTGTTTCAGTCTCTTAATTACATTTGATCACAATTTGATAAAGAAAACATTTATCAATTAATGTGCAAAAAAAAAAGAGAAGGCAATAAAAGTGAGACGATACATAAATGTTGTATATAATATATTTTAATAATAAATGACAGAGTTACAACGCAAGTTCACAATAATTTTCGACTGCTATCAGTCATAATTTTAAAATACCCTGTAACTGTAGAATTTGAGGAATGATCAAAATATTTGTGTGTAAGAAATTTTACTAAATTTATAATTCACTACTGAGTAAATGATATTAAACAGTGACAGCTGTCTACAGGGTATCAGCCAGTCGGTGCATGCCGAGAACGCTTCGCCCTTCTGCGAGCTATTGAATTCAATTTATCATAGAACTAAGGCCACACAAAGTTCCATCGAGCTCAAGGGACTTTTCGTACAATTTCTGATTATTGCAATTAAAAATGAGCTTCGAATTTATTTATCATTTTTATTATTATTATTTTTTTTTTTTTTTGGGGTATTACAATACTCAGTTGATAAAATTTGTTGTGTATTTTTAAATGGTTCCCTGATTGTTTCTTTTGCTATTTTTGGCAATACAAGTATTTATTCGGATTTTGTTCGACTTTAGCTGGCAAGCCCCTGAAGTAATAGAGTTAAACAATTTTGCCAACTCATTCAAAAGCTACAAATTTGGCTTATATTAATTGATTTCTCAATTGGAAACTTTATTAAACAATAATTGTCCAAATGCGAACAAAAGTTTCAAAAGAACAAAAAAAAAAGCCAAACGAATTCTGAACAAAGTCTCAAAGCGGATCATCACGAGTTTACTGTGAAGTACTTTTTAGGAGTTTTCAGCTTGTAGATTATTTAATGGAGAAGTGGAAGTGGTTCACAGAGATGGAAGTTGTTGTTTGTGGAGCCATTCAAAGCAGGTGTGATAAAGAGAAAAACAAAAAAAAACTGAAACTAGAGGCATGTGTAGATAGCAAAGCATTATTCAAAAGAGGCACAAAGTCAAACAACATGATAAACAAATTGTATACCAACTGTCAGTCTGTCTGTCTAACTGACTGTCAGACTGACTGTGGCTGTGTCGAGCACTTCATTCAGTACCTGAGGCCACTTTAAAGTTCAACACATTTGACACACTGTGCACAACACTGACACAAAGCCGGCTTCTAAGCACCAAAAGCCATTTGCCACTTTGCCACTTGCCAATTCCAAAGTGGACTTCAACTCCGACTCCAACTGGCTTTGGCTACCAGCTGCCTGTAGATATTTCTTCTCTTTTTTTTGGTTTTCGCTGTTTTTGTTATTTTCCCAATTAAAGGTTAGAAATAGCAACGCGACGAAATCGTTGGTTTGGTTTTTAAGGTGCGTCCTGTTGCGCCCGAAAAAGGCAACGTCATAAACAGAAAATGTTCATCCAACAAGCGGCAAGAAATCAACCCGCAACCGACCAACGACCAACGACAACCGACAACCGTCGCTGGCAAAAGTCAAAGTACGACTGTTCAAAGTTGTATGAACTTGTGGCTTCTTAGAATTGTTGTCGTCGTCGTTGTTCTTGTTGCTTCTATCACTGCCAAAAAAAAATAAAATATTTGTTACGCTTTTAAAAATTTGCTACCTCAAAAAATCAAGTTTTGTTATTAATGCCCTGTATTAAGTAGGCATATTATAGTAAATTAATATATGGATATTTTTAACATATTTTGAATAAATAAATATCTCAATTTCAAATTATGGTTTTGCTGCTTTTTGTTCTTAGATATCAAAAATATCTTTAAATTTATATCGAGCAATTTTTACAAGGTATCTGCTAGTTTATCACCCGCTTCTAACTTTCTTAACTTGTTTTATTTGTTGCTGTTATGCTTAATTTCCAGGAAAAAGGGTTCAAGCATTTTAAATATTTCGAATAAATGTAAACGGTGGCGTATGCGTAATATTTGAAACCAAACAATAAAGACTCATTTGCAAGAAACAAAAGTGATTTATCCATATTTGCAATAACATTGATGTTCTTTGTCAACTGTGGAGCACTTGAAATCAATTTGTTATACCAATTTGCATGTAGATTGCAATATGCAAATCGATTAAGATGATTGTTCATAGGTAACGTCATTAATCAAGTGTCACTCAGCTTTTAATTATTGTGTTGAACTATTTGCACTTAACATATGTGAACAGCAGCTAATGAGCTTATACTATGTACAGATGTAACTTACAGTGATTTGTTTCTGTACAAATATTTAATATTTAATCAATCTTTAAATTTGAATTAAGGTGTTAGGAAATACAAAAGATTAAATACTTGAATTATTCAATTAATTTCAGCACATTTTAGTAGTTTTAGTGGTGAAGGCGTTTGACCTGATGACCTCACAGAGTATCATATATATTTTCCTGATAAGCCTAATACGCTGAGCCGACAATTAGTTCCATCACTTTTAAGCCTATGGGTATATGGATTTGGAATTTTGGCTCAGATGTGAATCTAAAGAAGCTCAAACTGAATTTTACAACTCCTATATATCTTAGAATTATTCATGATCGTTTGAAAAACATAATATTAAAATATTTCTAGCTCAGATAGGTATAAATAAAAATAAATAATCTTTTACCAAAAAAAATTCAATTCAATAATTTGAAATTTTCTGTGACAAAGTGTAAAATAAATGTTATATTTAATCTCAATGTACAAAAATTAATTTTTAAATATTTTAATGAAATTTTTATTTGTTTTAAATTTTACGCCGAAAATGATTGTCGAATTATTTTTAGTTATTTAATATGTTTTTTAATTTTTATTATTTAACTTACATAAATCTTTTATTTTTAAATAAAGTTTAACTATTTTTTATATTTCAGTTGATTGGCTACTGTTTTGTTTTTTTTTTTGTGCACTTTCCTTATCTTGTATCCACAAAAATGCAATAAATAAGTTTGATATCGAGTCAACAGATCGCGAGAATAAATACTTGTATATCTTTTCGACAAGATTTTTGTTTGAATTTATGGCCTGCAGCTGCAAACTCTTTTGTAATTATTGTTGTATTTTGTTGGCTTGCAACATTTGTTTATTGTTTTGCAGAGTTGATTTTGCATTGCAATTAATTAGCAAGATTTTTCGTCGCAAGTTGGAAGTTGGAAAATCAACGGCGCGTCGGAAAATTGCCACGGTACGTTGCGATGTTAACCACGTTAGTTAATTGGCAATTGCGTTGGAGCTGTTGTGGAACCGCTTGCCAAGCGCTTCGTTTTACCAATGAAACTGAAACCGGCAACGGGCCAACTGAAAAGCCAGAAAAGCCACCAAATAAAACGAAACTTTGTCGGCTCTTCTCGGTTTTCGCTTGTTATCGTCATCGCTGACTTCGTGTTTGTGCATGCGAGTGTGTGTGTGTGTGTGTATGTCGAAGCGAATTTTCATCGCTTGGAAAAACATCCCCAGTGCATTTTCCGAATTTGGTCGCACTGTTGCTGTCCGTCCCACTAAAGACTCTGTTTGCTTATCAGCGTGCTAATCCTTATCCCAACGCGCACTGATAGCCAATATGAATATGAATATGTGTCTTTGAATATGAGTATGAATATGACATTGAATATGTCTATGAATATGAGATAATCAAATTGATTGTTTGTCTCTGCAATTCACTCTCGTACCATTTATTCTCTTGCTTCTATTCCATGGAGACAACGCACGCCCGAAACATGATCTCATCCCGCTGTGCAAAGTACTCAGCACTGTCATGATGTGTATGTACTAAATATGTGCACATCTCAAACGGTAAATAGAGAATCTGAAATGATATGAGCACTTCTCATCTGTATTGGGCAAGGGTTGCTTATCTCTTTGTCCATTGTTTACTGTTTGTTTAACAAACAAACACAGAACATTTGAACTTGGCTTAGTTTGGGATAAGATCTGAAAATAAACCAAAATTTGATTTTTTTCATTAAACTTTCATTACTTTAATTAAAAATGCTTTCGATAATATAGTCAATACAAAAATATTTTAATTTCTTACAAAGTTATATTAATATAGTACAGATCCAAAGACAATTTGAAGCTTTAAAAGCGCATCTAAGGGGCAAGGGATGCCATAATCTATTTCTTGTTTGTCGTTTGGGAAACAGACATCCACAGACATCAATAATTTCCCTTATAAAAAAATATTTTGTTTAATTTTATCAGCTGTTTCAAAATATTATGTGCTCTATGAGTATTTTCATTGAAACAGTCGCCAGCAGATCTCACAAAACTATAGTTTCCGAAATTTTGAAGAGCTTTAAACAAAAAAAATAAATTAGTAGTTTGCCAAAATTTTATGAACAATTGAAAAGTATTTTTTTTTTTAAATGAGTAGACTTAAGTTTAGAAAACTTAAACCTACTAAAGAGAAGCAATTGAAAAGTAATTTTGTATAGTAACCCGAATTCAAAAATTTTCATTGGAAGATATGAAAATTTTTTTTACTATATTTTAGAGAACTTTTCATTAAATCATAAGATTTTAACAGATCGCTAAAATTTCAAAGAAATAAAGTTAAAAAAAACGAATATTTACATCGGCATTCTTTGTTTATTATGTGATTGGATGGATGAATTGGATGGATAGACAGTGTTAGATGGGCAAGGGTGTACTGGGGAGAGCGGGAACTATGTGTGTATGTATGTGTGAATGTGTAATTATGTACATAGTTATTACATTGTTATTGAGCCTCAGATTGAGCGTGTAGTTACATTTATAATTTCAATCTCCTGGCAGTCATACAAGTATTGTGATGGCATATAAAAACTATAAATGCATGAACAGTCAAAACCTAATCTCAGATTATAATATAGTAATATATAGTACATATATATGTATGGGTGTCTTTTTTGTATGGTGCCTCCAATAATGGATCTGCTGCAGCTGCAGCTGCAACTGGAACAGGAACTGTATGTGAATCTAGCAAGTGCAGGCAGGACAAACGGGCTTGTCACCCTCGATGGTGAAGGTCTGCGTGGTGATGGGATTCTCACAGCGTTGACAACGGAAGCAATCGCGATGCCATTTGGCATTCATGGCCACAATGGCGCTATCCGTGATTGGCTTCTCGCATTTGGCACAGCGAACTGCAAATAGATCTTCATAGTCCTGCTTGCAGTAGGCCTTGCCATCGCGCTCATAGAAGGGACGATTCGAGAGGGGCTTCTTGCAGGCGCCATCGCAAACGAAACAGCATTCATGCCAGTTCGATCCCATGGCGCAAATGGTGCGCTCCAGAATGGGTTTCTTGCATCCGGCACAGGTGCTCGTATATCGCTCCACAAAGCACTTGCTGCAGACCGGCTCGCCGTCCTGTATATTGAAGGTGGCATCCTCGATTTGCTCATCGCAGTGGCGGCACAGGAAATGCTCCGGATGCCATGTCTTGCCCAATGCGGTGATCACACGCTTCGTTATCGCCTCGTTGCACTTGTGGCACACAATATTCTTCTCCTCGCTCATCTTGCGGCTTGTTCCTCTTCAATTCACAAAGAACAATTGCTCAAACACACACACATGCACAAATTGAATATATCTGATGTATATATTGATCTTTTATAGCTGGGAAATATTAGAAAATGACTGTATACGTAAGTTATTTCTTTCTTCTTTTTTTTGTCGTTTTTTTTTCTAATTTTGATTTTCTTAAAATATATATGAATATATATATAAATTCGGAAAACGGAACAGAAAACGTGTTAATTTTGTGAGACTCAAAAACTAAATGAGAAAATATCACATGTACTCGTGTAGCTCTGCTTGACAATTGTTCTAGGAATGAGCACGGACTACTCGGATCCATCGGAAACTGCAAGATGATAAGCTAAACACATTTTCCAAGGCATACTATGATGCAGCGGTGGGCCCGAAATCTGAATTCGGGAGCACTACAAGAATATCAACAACAACAACAAACACTATTAGAGTTTACTTAAGTTGGAAGCAGCCGCTGCTCCCAGAGCCACTGCGTGCCCACCGCTGCTATGATGAAAAGCAGGCAAAGTTGCCTTCTAAATTCATTCAAGTTTTTCCTTAAGGTATTGGCCGTGTTCACCAGAACTAATCAATCAGTAATCATGTATCAGAAATCAAAAAATTGTCGATGGGCTTCTGGTGAACGCTTTGATGAAATTTTGGGGCAAAATCAAAGTTGTCATTTCTTTTTTTGTCAAAGGTGTTAATAATTATTTAAAGAATTCAAAACAATTTGGCGCCCAATGCTTAATGAAATGGGAACGAACACAGCAAAAGACCAGATTTAAAATAATAGATGATATGTTGCATTAATCAATAACTAAGCCAATATTGTATGCGAATTTAATATTTTATATGAGAAAGTTTAAAGCACTTTTCTTAACCGTATTTCTTAAAAATACGCAGACTTCAACGTCTTCTTTGCATTTTTTTTTAGAAGACCAAATTTATATTTATAAAGTGGTTTCCTTATAAATATTGTCCTATTTATTTTCAAATCTAGTGCTCTGTTGATTACGATTTGTTGTATCGATAACAATGCATCACAATCACAGAATTTCAGCGCATTATTTTGGTGATGAATTTTCAGTCATCATAATCACAAAATTTTGAAATCATGATTGCTAATCACTGCCGTTCACCAGAATAATCATACAAATTTCATCGATGTTCTGTTGTCGATTTGTTCTGGTGAACACGGCCATTCTGTCTTTTGATTTTTATCTTTAGCCAATTATTAGTCAGAGCTTTAAGGATTTTGCCTTATCAAGTCATTACTTTTATAATTACAAAACTTAATGTATATACATAAACATTTTATCATACATAATACCCAAGTAAACCCAAAGACCTTTTTTAAATTCAAAGAAAAATACCTGGTATTTAAATAATTAACACGCATTTATTTCCCCCAATTTAATCACTTCACAAATGTCGCTTGCGCTCATTTAAAAACGGGCCAAATATCCATTAAAAAACGAGTTTTTTTTGGCTAAAATGTTGTTAGGATACTCGACAGCGAGAGCCACGTCGAATGCATCCTTTGAACTTGTCCCAGAAACGTGTCTGCATGCAATTAGAAAATGACGCTGCAATTATCGCGTGCATTAAATACTTTTAGATGAAATGCTTTTAATAAAATAATTAGAATTATGTTGCTGCCCAGGTCCAACTCCTCGCCACGATCTCCACCTTTCTCCCCCTCTCCCTCTCGTTGTGGCACAGCTGCTGCCCATCATGATCCGCTCACGCACTCTCGCATACGCAGACACGACGCCAGTGCAGAGCCTGACACAAATTCCCTTTCAACTTGCATAACAACCTCTCAAGCGGGTCGTTTCCCTGCCCTGCCCTGCCCTCCCCTCGACAATTTAGAATTCCTGGCCGCAAATGAAATGGTGACATGTACAACAGAGCAATCCACAATCCACAATTTACTCCTCGCCAGCGTTATGAGTGCCGGCCAAAAACAATGCCTGCTACGTGGCCATCAACGACAACAACAACAACAACATCAACAGTACTAGCCAAAGTAAGAATGCTACAGTCGAGTGTGCTCGACAGTGAGATACGTGTTATCCACATCTTTGCAGTCATTCAATGAAATCATTAAAGAAAGTCAAATCAATTTAACAGAAAAATAAAAATTTACAAATCAGAATTACAAAGTTCAAATTCTATTTATTTTTCGACAAATTTTGTTTGAAACTTTTACTTAAGGTATTTTTGGTTTTATCCATAATTTATACTGTTGTTATACTATGGAGATTAGAGTGGGTCAATTTTTTCGATTTCAAGCGGCTGTCAAAATCGTAATCTACTGCTAATTCTAAGAAGATTTGCCTAAGAAACCATGGGTCTAAGGCAGCGGTGGGCACACAGAGGCTCTGGGAGCAGCGGCTGCTCCCAACTTATGTAGACTCTAATGGGGTTTTCGTTGTTGATGTTGTTGTAGTCCTCCCGAATTCAGATTTCGAGCCCACCTCTCATCGAGAAATCATGATAAGTTTTGGATTTTCATATGATTTTCTATATTTCACCCGTGGCCTCTTGGGCAAATCTTCTTGACAACCGCTTAAAATTTAAAAAAATGTATTTTTGCTCCATACAAATTGACCCACTCTAATTGAGATGCTCACATATGTATATTATAAAATTAAAAACAAAAAAATGATGGTAAAAAGAGTAATTTTACTTCAGTTATTATTTTCTGACTGTTACATACATTTACACTAAGCTATCATACTCTTCTACGCTTTGGGTATTGCACATAAGAACAACTGGAAGAGATGTGGCACATTCCATTCTGACAAGTGGTTGCTGGGGAGGGAAGGAGGATGGGAAGAAGGCAGCACCCCGGCAAAGAGTTGCTACTTACTTGGAATATTTATATGTATGTATGTGTTCTTGTCGTGCCACCTCTTAATTGTCGAGCAATCGGAAGCTCCGAGTATATGTGCTTTAATTAAATATTTTTATGAATTCTACTAATTTTTATTCGAATTTTTTAGTCTGGAAGAAGAAGCCGCCAAATAAAATGCACAACAAGCTAAAAGCTACCCTTAACTCAATTCGATTTAATAATTTTTGTGGTGTTCTTTTTTTTCATTTTCAATTTCAATTTTCCTTAAAGTCAATTTATGTATGTGGTGCTTTGTGTGACTAATTTGGTGGCTTGCATTGCGGAAACTTGCGAACATAAATTATTATGTTCGACTGCATGAGATACGAAACTAAGATACCCTAGAAGATAAGCATATTTAATAAAATAAATATATAAATATATAATAAATAAAATTAATATATCTAAATCATGTCCAAAATTAACAAGAGTTTTACCATGAAGCTAACTTTAAACTTTCATAACTGTCAAACTGATCCAATGTCTAGCCGAAAATTATTTTCATCTATAAATTATTTCAACATTAAAATTATAATTTTTTTATTTTGCCTTAAACATTATTTTTGATGCTATAACATTGACTGTAGAAAATAAAAGATTTGATACCTCGATCTCTAACAGAGATCAAAAAGCTCAAAGAGCAACAAGAAAGAATTTCTGGTGACTTGATAATATTGATGTTCGGTCTCAGACTGAATAACCCTGTCCCTCTTTCCTTTCCCAACCCTTTTTCCCTTTTTTCCCTTTTTCTTTATTTTTTCTCTTTTTCTAATTTTTATCTTAAATTTACAATTACTACCGATGCAAATTTTTTGTTAACTTTTTTCTTGCGATTTAATTTCTCGCCACTATACTTAGTAATTAGTACATAATTAAACCTTCTTTTTGAAAAGAAAGATTCCACATAAGATTAATTAATGCCCGAGAGCTCGATCAGAGACTAGCATAAGATTAAAAATGAATTGTACTTCTATTTATTAAGTCAAACATCCAAATTATTATAATAAATAAAAATTAAAAAAAAAAAATTTTTGATGCTATATTTTGCCTTTTTCAAAAATTATATGTTTTAGAGTTAGAGTATCCACACTTAAACTCAACTTAGGTCATAATTTATAATTTGGTCCTTAGACGCTTAAATATTGTAAAAAAAAAAACCTTGTAAAGTAAAGGACGAAAAAAATAACGATATGTATTTTTTAATAAGGTCAGAGATGTCTATTTTTTCGAAATACATATATGCATTTGCAGCAAGTTAATATACCCATCATTGAGTATTTTTTTTTTTAGGGTATTGCAATTTGAGAACTGGAACCCTGAGTAATATATGCACTTCATAAAGTGGGACGCGTTTCCTTTAATGACCAGACTCAGTTATTATATTAAGTAAAAATGTAGATTGAGGGTAGAAATACTTTAAAGTAGTAAACATATACAATGTTATTTTAAATTCAAATTTGTTTTAATTTTAATTTCACCTAATTCCCAGCTAGGATACCCCTGTTTCCGAAGGAACCCTTTCCACAGAAATATATGTATTAAACAGACCAAACATTGGTCCCTTTTCACCGAAGAGACGAGATGAAGCTGAAATCGCCAATTACATTTACCAATTGGGGGCATTAATTATGCAATGGGGGCTAAGCGGTCGTCCTGGGACACTGACACGGCAGCACATTGAACTTTGCCGTTGAACTGTTCGAATTAAGTTGGTCAATAAAAATTACACTTTAAAATTTGAAATCAGTGTCAAGCGGACATTTTAATGGCGTTGAAAACAAAACAAATACAATTACAATTACATTTACAAATACAAATAAGAAAATTAAACTAAAAATTGTCTATGTACAAGTAGTTATCTTAATCGGGAGTCCCGAATCGAACTCATGCTCGGTACTTGTCCTTGTTGCTGGGCTTCTTGGAGGAGATGAGCGTGCGACGTTTCAAGCGCTTGATTTTTGTCTTCTCGCGTTTTCGCAGCTTCTCCTGGGCCACCTGGAGTATGGTGTCTCGCAGCTTGAGTCTGTAGTTCATCAGATGGTTGAGTTCACTGTCCAGTGGGGTACTGCCACTTGGTGGTCTATTCTCCGCATCCGCATCATTGTCCTCATCCTCATCGTCCGTTAACATGGCCAATTGCCTTTCGGCCCACTCGGCATCGGATTCAAACTCTTCAAACTCTCCCAGCGGTAGCTTTACATTTGGATGCAACTGTTGTTGCTTCTGCTTGAGCAATTCCTCGGTGAGCAGTAACTTGGCCGAGGCCCATTTGACCTTATGATGAGCCTTGAGGCTCATTTGCTGGCGATAATGAAACAGATGCAATGTCACATTGGCCTTGGGATTCTCCGCCTCCTCCTCCGCCTGCACATCGATGACAACGTTGTCGTCTGTTAAGTCCACGGTTGGCATCGGATTCACAACTGCCAATGGCTTCTCGCAGGATATTTTACTATCGAGTACACCGCCCATATTGCGAATATCTGTGAGTTGTGCGTGCTTTAGTAGTTCAGTTCGATCTGACAGCTGCAATTCATCTGCACCGCATATTATATGCTCGAAATGATCTGAAATCAGGTAACTGCTTCAGCTACCTACTTTAAAGTCGAACGGAACACCTGGTATCGACGGATTAGCGAACCGATTAACGATATGACCCTTTAAGGACACCTGAACAAAAATAACGGCTGCTTTTATAAAAGTAAAGTTTTGGAGTACCTGCTTACCAATAAGGCTTCCAGCTTTGTACCAACAATATGCCTACTTTGTAGTTGATCCAGATTTTTCAAATAGAAAACTTAAAGCGTTTTCGTTTCGAGCTCACCGCTTTGCGGCCTACTAAGTCAATAAGTCCGACACTCTGAGGTTTAAATATTTGCCCAAATTTACAGAGCTTAGCAAAGTCGCTGCCATGCACGTAGATAATTTGAGGTAACTTTTTCAGGTGAAATTGAGGGCTGTCTTCTAAAAATGTATGTAAGCTAATGTCGAATGCGACAAATGCCATAACGTTATTATAAAGCGAAACTAAGGTTGATTTTTGGGAATTAACTCTATCTTCTATAACTCGAATTTTTTTTAACTCAAACTTAATTAAATGGCAATAGCGTTTACTTGTCAAATTACATACAATTATGCTTTTGTAACTCGAACTTCCATCAGTCGAATCTCTTCATAATTCGAACAAAAATATTAACCCGTGCTTCTGTAAGTCGAAAGTTTTTCGGGAAAGTCCCCAATAAAGTTTTAATTTTTTTCGTTTCTGTTATCCGCTCGTTTGGATATGTAATATTGATATACATTAACATATGGAGATGCAATATGATAGAATATTGCATCAAAAATTACTTGGGATTGTGAACTTCCTATAGGAAAGATGTTCGTTTTGTACATCTTTGTCAGGGCATCAGCGCAAGATTATTTACAATTTAAAGAAATATTCAATATCATTAGTTCAGGAAAGTGGACCAAAAAAAATTGAAGTGGCTGAAAAATATGGTATCTCAGCGAAAGCAGTTTTCATTATATTAAAAAATAGAAAAGTAATTATGATGTGATTTGAATTGGCTTTGAACAGGTTTTGAACAAACTGGAATTTGAAATGTATTTATCAACGAATAAAATTGTAGTTCCCTTAAAATGACTTAAGGCCCTGTTCTCCTTCAGCTTGCTGTTTTTGGACCTTTTTTAAAAAATTCTCATTTGAAAACGCAATAAGATAAAATAAAAAAAAATTTTTTTGCCTCGATACGAGGGCTGTTCAAAAAGTAATAAGACTTCAAAGTTGGTGGTGCAAAAAAAAGGTGTCGTCACGGCGGCCACGATTCCGGGTCCCCGGAGCATCGGAAGTGAAAAAAAAAACGAGGTTATGATCAGCATAGATGTAATTCTGGCTCGAAGTAAAATAAAAATTTTGCGATTTTTTTTGAAAAAATGGCGGCCGCTTGAAATTGAAAATCGAATTTGGACCCATTTTTTTGTAGTTTAGTGTAAAAAAAATAGTAAAAAAGAATCGCAAATTATTTTACTTCGGGCCAGAATGGTGACAATTCTACGTCGATTAAACTTTGTTTTATCCAAATCGGTTCAGTAGAACTGGTGGAATCGTGGCCGCCAGCTCGAAAAACGTGGTTTCGAGATAAACGCATTTAAAGTTTTGACTTCACATGCATTAACATTAACATTGTTGGATAAAAATGGCCATATCTCCTTAAGTATTTCGAATTTCTACCAAGCTATACCAAGCTACCCAAGCTATAAATAAATGCAAAAAAAAAAAAGTCGAAAAAAATTTTTTGCTGAAAGAGAATAGGGCCTTAAAAAAAAATAATTATTTAAAATATTTCCTTAGCGGAATCGTTAGAATACCAACGATACAATTTGGAATTTAACTTTTTAGAAAATGCACAAAAATGTGTAAAATGTCAAATTCACTACCAATGTATAATCGGTATGCTCGTCCTTGTAAGTTTCTTCTAGCGTATATTGCTTAAATAAATAACTTAAAGAACTCTGGTAGAAATTTGTACAAGATGTGAATTTTTGATCAATTTTTAGTATACTAGAGTAAGTACTATAGAGATGCTAACAATAATCTTAAAATCCCACATCCCTACTCACAGTGGTCGATTTAAGTAATTTGGCGGACCGAAATTGAATTTTTTACTTTTAACAAATTACAAAATAAGTTTTTCAGTCGATCATTAAAAGGATATTTAGCAAATCTATAACAACCAAATCAATAATTGCACTTTAAACTATCAGCTGTGAGCTTTTGATTAGAACATTTGTTAAAACAGCTGTTGAAAATACAATGTGTTAGGTTTTCGCACGTGTGCAAATAGTGCTGCAAAATTTTTAAAAATCACATTTTGAATTGTTTTTTTTATTTAACCAATAGTTAAGATATGTATTTACATAACAAAAAATGTTTTGTGACCTGTGGATATATGTTATATTAATAATTTATGGTAGAACTAAAAGCTTTGTTATCTTCTCATATGTGACCATTTTTTAACTTCTGTAGAGCATAAATAGTGACGCCGTCATTTGCTGGTATTGACACTATTTTTAAATGTTAATGTGGTTCGTCTTCTTTGCGAAATATCCAAGATCTGCCACAGCGAGCTGCAGCTGCTCACAATATTGTATTTTTTAGGCACCATGTCAGTCTGCAATCGTAGTCTTTATCTAGTATGGAGCAGCGAAAATGATACTCAAACAAGTTTTTCAGCACTGGAGACCTATATTTAATCAAATACTATTGAAAAATCGAATTTCACTGTGGAGAAGCATAGTTTAATAGTTAAAATCATTTCAAATTTTGTCGGAAAAAACCTTGGAGGCTAGGAATAAAGATTTTCGAAAGTTTCAGCTAAAGCGTTGTCGTAAAACTACAATGGCAGATCTGATGAACTCCTAATTAATTTCTTCGGATCCCTTTATAACGAATTTAAGCAAAAACTAGTCTAGTCATTCAAATAATGATAATTTTTTGACAGGCAGGCAAAAATTCTACCTTGCAATGCTTTTGCAAAATAAATAATGCTTGATTTAGACTGGAGGTTTAATTAGAAAAATCAGAATGCATTCCTTCCTACATAAAATATACATTTTATATGGACAAAAAAATTATTATATAAATAAAGAATAAAAAATTGTGATTTAAAACTAAGTTAAATTAAATAAAGACTTGAAATAAGTAAGGACTGAAAAAGGCCAAAAACACCTAGCTTATAAACCAAAAATATATATATATTAATAAGAAAAAAATAATAACATTTTTTTTATTATTAAATTTAAATATTTTTTTGTCGGAATACAAAATTAAACACAACATTTTAAATTTTTTTTATAATTTGGTCATTAAAATAAACAACGTCCAATTTATGATAAAAAGTTGCAGCTTTGACAAAATAAAAAACTCACATAAAGTAAAAAAAAAAAATTTATCTTGTTGTATATTGTAACTAGATATATTTGCAACAAAAGAAAAATACTAAAAAAAATAAAAAGGTTTTACCCCAAGAGGTATTAGTTAAACGCCGCTAGATGAGCCTTTTCGACCACTGTGCTACTGTTCGATGTTCTTGGCTTTTAAGGTCTCTGCACTTAAGCTTAACTTCTCTTTATATACATAAATTGTAATTATTAAATACTTACATATATTTTAAAATTGTATTGTCAGTATTGATGTCGTTGTTACATCATTTTGCACAAAGTTATCACACTCAGTTTTGAACAGAGTTACCTCTTCTGCAGTTTGATTTGGTTAGGAGTGGTAACGTTTGAAAATTTTTACGCAAGTTGTCAGGTCATATTATTTGAAATCAGACTACCCGAAAACAAAATGGGTGTTTCCCATTTTAATATTTTTTGTAAATTTGCAAACGTCAAATCGCTACCTAAACTCAATATATAGTACCTAACCTAAAGTTAGCACGTGCGCTTTGGTAACTCGAAGCAAGTTGGCAGGTAAGCAATATAGGATGCGTTTTATAACATCAGATGTTACCTCTTTATGATTTGTCAGCAGTTATGCGAAATTCAACGTCTACCTATCCTTAATTGCTGGTACCTAATCTGAAAATGACGACACGAACATTCGCGCTTGGGACTTTTACGCAAGTTGGCAAGATGGCTCCGAGGATAATCGTATACCTGGCCGTTGGTATATAAGCCCGTTGACGTCTCGTTAGCGACAACATTCGCATCTTGAACGCTTCAACGTCATGGACAAATCATCGCAGCTCCTGATGTTTCGCCAGCCGTTGGACGCACAGAGTCAGCTCATTATCTTCAATTCCCCGATCGACTACTCGGACCAGCAGTTGATCGTGTACCAATACCCGGGCATGTTGGCCGGAGACAGTGGCTACTGTGTCGTCTATAAGCGCGATCACTACATCATTAACAGTCCGCCGAACTATCAGAGTCCCACGAAGCGCAGTTTCCTCAACGAGTGCATACGACAATTGTACATCATGAATGGATGGGCCCACAAGCTGCACTGGGAACAAGGCACATCGCCGAGCAACCGCCAGGAGATCTGGAAGCAGGTGAACACGTGCCTGCAGCCGGAACGGATGAGTGTGAGGAGCGCCAGCTTGCAGCGTGTGAAGCGGCAACTGTTTCGGGAGTCGCGACGCAATCGCAAGAGAGCTCAGACCCAGCGCAGCAAAGTCTGGGGCGGCACGAAGGCATCGCATTTCAAGCCGCTGCGTCACAAGATTGAACGGCGACACATAAAACGCAGCTACATGGACAGTGGCCGGCAAACGGCGCTGCAGCAGCTCATCCGCGAGAGTCTGAGGCGTGAAATGATCAATACTCCGAGGATCTGTCAAAGAATCATCAATGCCACCGAGCGCATCTTCAACGTGGATGCCGAAGTGATCGAGCGACTGATGGAGCGGGCCAAGCGAATGGAGGCCCTTTATATACAGGAGCAAATGCGTCGCGTTGTGGAGAATCAACAGGTCATCCTGGAGGAGTCGGTGCGTTCCATGCTCTATGCCAAGCAACTGTTCAGTCTCATCGAGAAACAGTCGGAGCAAAATGATCACGATCGTGGCTACTGTTAGAGTGTTTGTCTCTTTATACACATATAAAAATATACAACGCACAGTGATTCCTCGCTATACAGACACTAACATAGGTATAAGTTTGTATAAATTCATCAGCAATCCATTCTGGCATAGTCACATCTCAAGTTACGTTGTCTTTTGCTGCTCAATCAGCTTGGCGTGCACATCCATCAGGCTCTGAAAAGATAAACCAAATGTTAATCACAGTCTTTAAACATTGTACACAGTACTTAGAGTAGCTTAACACTTAAAAACATCACTTTTTTACTTAGGCTAAGAAATCTGTCAATCATTAACATCGCTTGCAACTGTTACTCTGAATTAACAGTCTGCTAAGCGGATAACATTGCTAATCCATAACATTTCATCACTAGAACATAATGTATGCATTATATGCTTTGTGATTAGTTAGTTACTAATATCAGTTTGAATAATAAAACAATATTGACAATAATATATTCTAAATGATTTTATAATTTTCAAAAAACTAGCTGCTTAACTTTAGGGGTGCCTTCTTTGAATTGATAACACTTTAAGTAAAGTAATCTTAATAAGTTGATTCAAATTTTGAATATTTTCAGGTTCCACTTGCTTTGATCATCTTTAAGAACGCTCAAAATTATTTTTACAAAAAAAAGGATTTGCTGCTTAAGATTGCTTACAAATTTGGGGGTGACCCTATTTTCCTGGTTTCTTTAATAATTTTAAGAGCAATTTTAAAATATTGATTGTCTTGAAATTCTTGATTCAGTTCTTGAATACTTCTAAGTTTCATTTGCTTGAACCATCTAAAAATTACAGAAAAAAATCAAAAGATGCTTCACATTACACAACAAATTATTATTCTTACTTCTTAGTAATTTTAGAAAAATAAGTCAGTAAAACTCTTATTAAATCTCTGCAAAATTAAAAATTTAGGGTGACCATATTTGACTTGATTCTGTATTAATTTTAAAACAGTTACAGTCAGCACATAGTCTGCATTATAATAATTATCTCATGTCTTCAATTTCTTTAATATAACTATGTTTCATTCGCTTTAACCAACTGGAAAAATGATCTACATTAAAATATCTATATTTATCTAATTATTTAGTTTAACTAAAACTATATAAAAATGGGGCACAACCATTCTGGTCATACATTACATTTGAAGTTTGCGTAACCTTCCTGTGAGGCGCCTTCGTCGGTATCTCTTAGAATGCCCTGCGAAATCATATCATCCAAGAATTAGCAAGATTCTCTTTAGCGCTTAGAACTAACCATGTTAACCCCTGTGTAAGTGTGGAGCGTTGCCAGCTAACGGGTTAATATTATAGAGATCTACTCCAAACACCTTTAGAAGCTATAGCTACAACCGTAAACCGTAAACTTATTCGATTAAGGCCTCGTGGCTACCTTGAAGTATTTAACCGTCTTCACGCGCAGCTCCAGCGTCGCATCCTCATCACAGATCATTAGGGTGTTCACATGCTGTTGGAATGCGCTGACGGTCCACATGTGATTGACGCCCTCCTCGATGGCCTTGTACAGGGCGAAGGCTTTGTGGGCGCCCGTGATTAGGATCATGACCTCATTCGAGTCCATCAACGGTGCCCACGCCCACGGTGAGCGCCTGCTTGGGCACTTTGTTCATGTCGTTGTCAAAGAAGCGGGCATTCGCCTCGAGCGTATCCTGTGCCAGTGTCTTGACACGCGTCCTAGAGACCAAGGATGATCCTGGCTCATTGAATGCGATGTGTCCGTCGGGTCCAATGCCGCCAATGAACAACTCCACGCCGCCAGCTTCCTTGATCTGCTGCTCGAATTTATTGCACTCCTCGACGAGATCAGGTGCATTGCCATCCAGAATGTGGACATTCGCGGGCTCAATGTCGATGTGCTTGAAGAAGTTGTGCCACATGAAGTAGTGATAGCTCTCGGGATGATCGCGTGGCAATCCTGCAACAAAAAACACATGTAACCAAGTCGGGCAGAGATAAAGGGAGAAGAAGAGAAAGAGAGAGAGCAACAACTCACCCACATATTCATCCATGTTGAAGGTCTTCACATACTGAAAGGAGACCTTGCCCTGTTTGTGGAACTCAATCAACTCCCGGTACATGCCCAATGGAGTGCTGCCCGTTGGCAAACCCAGCACAAAATATCTGTAAAATGCAATACGAAACAATTTCAATGAGATTACGCTTATCACTCGTATCAGTGCGAATATATTAACTTACTTATTTGGTCCCGGTTTGAAGTCATTGATGCGCTTCATCACATACTTGGCCGCCCATTTGCCAACGGATTCGCTCGTTTCCAAGATTATTAATCTCATTTTAGCACTGTAAATTTGGAATTTTCTGTTTATAAATATAGATTACAGATAAGGTCCGATTAGATCTGGCATACATTTGTACGTATGTATGTATGTGAGCAAGTATTTCGCTCGTAAACACAACTTTGGGAAGCCGCCCATTGATTAAAGTTCGGCATTTCGACAGTGCACGCCCGATATGACTGACCAATAAAGTGCAAACATTGAGTATGCGAACGATTAACGACTGATAAGTTTACTTTACAGTACATATTTCTCATATTAACTCATGGTTTGTTTATAAAATATTTTTATTTTTTTTCGTTATTCAAAATGTTATATTATTTACATATTAAATATTGATTAATTTGCGTTTTAAAAATTATTACTTCTTTATTTTTTCAACTGTGAAGCTTAAATTATTATTTTATTTAAATACTAATTATATAAAATGTCAAATTCGAATTCTTTACTTCCTTTTTAATATTATTCTAATCAAATTGTCACTTATCGGGAGTGTGTACTGTAAACCAAAAAACACTTTCGTTCTCAACAAAACAAAAACACACACACAAGCATACACGCATACAAACAAAAGTATGCAGTTATGCATGTGTGCATGCATGTACTTGAAGGAGGACGCTTGACGGTCGTCAAGTTGTTCACTCACCTTTGCAATGTTAACGAAACGTTTGGCAATATTCAACGCACACCGCAACAATAATAACAAAAACAACAAAAAGGCAAGCAGCGAATATCGCAGCTGGAGAACAAAATCGAGAGCGGTCAACCTGGAGCGTTCGAGTTGAGTTCGAGACTGACGACGAGCTGTGGGTGCCGCTTCAATTTGGCTGCCAATTTATACATACAATATACATATGTACATATGTATGTACTATGTACAAATATTTATTTGCCGAACGCGATTAGCTCTTGACTGGACTGCGACGCTCTTAGCGATAAAGAGAGTAACTGGCGCTGCTGCAACTCAAAACATATTTAAAGACAGTGAACAAATGTAACCTTGAGATACTTTACACGCTTCGACGTTATCGCGACGCATAGAGTTTTGATTATCAGTTCAAGTGTCAGTTCAGCTGCAGCCACAACTGAGCCACAGATGATTTAAATTTGAAAAACAAAAGAACTCATGCAGCGAGCATTAGTTGAATGAACTTGCCGCTATTCGTTTGAGTGCCAGTTGCGAGCGCCCTGTTTGAGTGACTTGCGGGGCTGTAGCGTTGCCAGACTGTGAGCATAAATGAGTGGAATAATGAATTCAAAAATAACTCAACTTACGACAGCGCTCTCTGTCGCACAGATTTAGTAAAAAGCCAAAAACAACTCAAATCACTCCACATTTTTATGAAACATTTTGTTTATTTTTATTTATTTAGCAGTTACATACTTAAAATGTAGTTGTAGTTCAGTTGACGTGGCCACACCCACGCCATAAAACATTGAGCTGCTTTTCCTCTTACAGGAAAAACCGGTTCAGCGCCCAAAATAGCTTCCAAAAAAAGATCATTCTATTGAGCACCAGCCAGCAGCACTAAAGGGAGAGAGAGAGAGTACTCAGAATTTGGATCGTTTTAAAAATATATTGCAGGCTTTCCTCATTTGCGTGTGCTACGAAATCTCATTTTGTTTTCTTCTTTTTTTGTTTGTTTAGTATTTTAGAATTGTATTTTTATATGCTCTGCTTGTACAAAATATATACTTAACTTAATATACATACGTGTATGGTAAAAGAGCTTACATGTGTGTGTTGTTGTTGTTTAAGTTTTTGTTGTGTTTTTATTTAGTTTAACATGAGCTCGTCGTATGTTTTTAATGCTGCTTATTAAACTATTTATATATGTATGTATTTTTTGTTTATTATATATTTATATTTATATGGTGGATAGGTGAAACGCACAAATGCATCAAAAATGTGGATATTCCAGCATTTTTAAAGCACTTGAACGCACAAAAAAAAATAGTAGGGAAATTTAATTTTTTGTAAATTCTATGTGGTATAAATAATATTAGTATTCAACTCTGGAAACCGAGCGTAAGAACAGTATTAGAAATATACCAAATAAAGTTTACAAACTTAATAATATTTGAGACTGAATAATGTGTGTGAAGAAATGTTATTTAAATTTATATATTTGAATTTAAAGGCGGAACACGTAACGTTAATTAATAATTTGTCATTGTTTTTTTTGTTTTTCAAAAGGAACAGAGAAAACGAAACTCGAAAGGGGAAGAAGGTTAAAGAACAGGAAATATTTAAACATGTGGATAGAATTTTAAGACATAAATCGTTAAACTGCCCTCGCTTGCAGACTTACAATTGAATAAATTAGTTGCTACTTAGGGTAGCCACAAAACTGATTAACTTAACTGATAGCTATAATTTTTCTGTCTGTCTGTTGTGTTGTTTCTCTTCTGTCTCTGTCTCTGTTTGTTGTTTATGGTTGTTTGTGTTGTTGCTCTCTATTACATAACCGAGCACTTCTCGCCGGCCTGATTTGGATCTCCCTGCTGATGGTACAGCTGCTCGTTGCCATCAACGGCACTCACGCTGCGCCGACGACTGAGACGTGTGGAGGACACGTGTGTGGAGACAATGCGCTTGATGCGCTCCAAATTGGCCACAGCCTCGCCGTCGTTGTTCAGCAGAGTCGTCTTGGTATTGTCGCCAGTCATCCACTTCTGTTGCTTCATCACAATGTTGGATGGCGGCTCGTGGGTGGCCCGCGAGTCCGATGACCACACGGTCACCGTGGCATTCGGTTCGATCTTGACCGAACGATGGAACTTGTAGGTTGTCGCCGGTCCACCCTCGTTGAGGGAACGCTGTAGCTGCCAGCCGCCAATGGAAATCTCATCGTTGCCCTTGTTGTGCAGCTTCACATACTTTCCCTCTGCATCGATCTCTTTGATTTCCACATTGCCCTTGGCGCTGGCCGACACATAGAAATCGGAGACACTGCGATCTTCCGACTCATCCACGACGGCACGCTTTCGCTTCAATGCGCCCGAGGGGGTGCGGCGCGAGGGCGTGGCACGTGTGCTGCGCAATGATTGGCTGAACGACTGAACGGTGGCGGTATTGGCGGGCGTTATGTTCAGACGCGCCTCCTCGCCCACCAGCAGCTTGTCGTAGGCAGCGATCTCCAGATCCAACGAGACCTTGATGTCCATCAGATCCTGATACTCCTGCAGCTGCAGTTGCATCTCCTCGCGCAGGCGATGCAGTTCCTTCTCCAGCAGGGCCATGTCATTGCCATGACGCTCGCGTTCGTTGTCCATTTGCTGTTCCAGCTCACGAATGCGCGCATTCAGAGCCGTATTGATCGATTCCAGGTCATTGATCTTGGCATTGAGGCCATCGATGCGAACGCGCGACTGGCGCAGCTCCTCGATGGACTTGTGCGTCGAGTTGTGGGTGCGGGATGCCGCATCCTGCAGAGAACGTATCTTGGCCTCGTACAGTGACTCGATGTCGTCGCGATTGTTGCGCATCTGCTCCTCGTACTGACTGCGCAACTCGTGCAGAGATTGCTGCAGCTTCGCCTCATACTCGGACGAGAGACGTCCATCGATTTCGCTGTATTCGGTTTGACGAATGCGACGCGACTCGTTGATCTCCTGGACATGGACCTGATCCTTCAGCGAGAGCTCCTCGCGCAGACTCTGTATGTTGTTCTCGAGGTCGACACGTGCCAGTGTCTCCTGTTCGAGATTCTTGCGCGAATCGTCGAGTTGTTTGCGCAAGCGCTCCAATTCCTTGATAGCCTCGTTAAGCTCATCAATGGCCTTCTTGCGATCAGCATTGGCCTGATTATATTTGTTGCTCAGCTCATTGGCACGCGATTCATACATGCGGGCATTGGCTAAAAGTGGAAAGAAGAGAATGGAGGGTTGATTATTGGTATCAATGGAATTGACAATATTTCAAAGTTTGGCAATTGTCGAAACTCACCCTCAGCTGTGCTGCACTCCTTGGTCTTTTTGTCCAGACGCGTGGTCAGCTCCTCGTTCTCCTCCCACAAGCGCTTCGTATCAATCTCCAGACGAGCGCGTTCACGCGATGTCTCATCCAGCAGGCGACGTGCCTCGAGCAGCTCCGTCTCGTAGATATTCTTAATGTTGGTCGTCTCTCTGGTGACCGTGTCACGTGTTGTCTGCACCTCGATGCTGAGACGCGAGTTCTCGGTCTCCAGGTTGCGCACACGATCGATGTAGCAGGCGAGACGATCGTTCAGATTCTGCAGCTCCACCTTCTCCACGAGGCGCGAGTGGCGCGTGGGGCTCAACGGGCTGTTCGCCTGTTGTTGTTGCTGCTGCGGCTGTGGACCAGTTGGCGGCAGCGGGGTCGAGGTGCTGCCGGGCTGCGGCGTCGCGGTGCCAGCGCGTCGAGATTTAGTGGACATCTTTTCACGGTCTAATAAGACAATAAATACTCATAATTATTTCTCACTTTATTATCAAATTAAAGCACACTTTAAACTGACCTTAATACGTTTTTTATGCTCTCAGCTCAAGATATTTTTGCGCGCAATCGTTTCGCTTTTGGCCTGATAAAATTCCAAACAGAAACAGAATGTTGAAAATATAAAAAAAACTACTCAAACTGCGGAAGAGCACAACGAAAGCGAAACGAGTTTTCTCTCTGTCTATCTCTCTCTTTGCGGCCTATACGCTCTCAGAGCACAAACACGTACCACAGATTTTCACTCAAGCGACTGTACTAAAGCGAACGAATGAAAAAAAAACTTTGAGTGACTTTGGCGGCGTTTTGTTTATGGGCGTGAGGTAAAAATACGCGGGTGCGGCAACAAAATGTGTATTAAATATACTAAATTCAAATACATGCCCACGATACACAATGCGTTTGCCTATTTTTATTGAAATTAGTCAATTCAAATTGCACAATATGGCGATTTTAATTCACAATTTGCCTTTTGACATCGGCATTTTGTTGCCGCTGTAGGGGGCAAGGCATCGACTCCGAGAGACTGAAATTCAATTGCACTTTTCTATGGCATATTCCATATATTACTCACAAAATAACTGATTAATATTTCAACTAATAAATAAACTTACGTGAGCACTACTTTTTGATCGAGAAACTGCACAATTTTTAAGCAAAATCCTTTTTAGCCGACGGAAAACGCGGCCGACGTAAATTTTCTGTTGAGACTGACGCTAAAATTATCGATATTTTTGTGGTTTGCTGTCGTTGAAGACCGAATGCAGCCCTGGATGCAATTGATGTTTGTTATCATTTAATTTGTTAAAATCTTGAACGTTTATAAAATTTAAAATATAAATTACAGTTTTATTTTTACTTGGTTCCGTTGCCTTATATATTAATAATTATAATTACATTTGTTTTAATTATCGAATACTTTTTCATGACGTCTATCGAAAAGAAGACTCGATACTAATGAATACATGCCATTATCAGCTAATATAAAAGAATCGATGCTAGCATCGATGTTTTTCCAGCTATAATTATCGTCGTCACATTCAACGCGTCTCGTTCAAGAAAAATTAAAAGCATTTAACTAAAGAAAATACTTGAAAAAGGTAAGTGCATGGCTTAATTGTGTAAAAATATATATATTGTATAAATATGTGTATAAGTTACGCTGCTATTTCACATTAATTCGAAATACAAAAATTTTGCCATGATTCACTGTGGTGAAAAACAAGATGGCGGATAGCATTCGCCGGTTTGGCACATAAAAACGCGGCATTTACGATATACACACACACAAACACATGTAATTTACAAGAGACATTTTTTTTCACAGCATTTTCTACATTTTCACTAGCGTGTGAACACAGAACATTAAGTAAAAAATGGCCGATAATGACGATCTTCTCGACTACGAGGATGAGGAGCAGAACGAGACCACTGCCGTTGAAAGCCAAGAGGCACCAAAGAAAGACGTCAAGGGTACTTACGTATCCATTCACAGTTCGGGCTTCCGTGACTTCCTGTTGAAGCCCGAAATATTGCGTGCAATTGTCGACTGCGGTTTCGAGCATCCGTCCGAAGGTATGTAAAACGTACAGTTGTGTATGTGTACAGTTTAATAATAAATGTGGCAACACTTGCAGTTCAGCATGAATGCATACCACAAGCTGTGCTCGGCATGGATATTCTCTGCCAGGCAAAGTCCGGTATGGGCAAGACGGCTGTCTTTGTGCTCGCCACGCTGCAGCAACTGGAGCCATCCGACAACAACACCTGTCACGTATTAGTCATGTGTCACACACGAGAGCTGGCATTCCAAATTAGCAAGGAGTACGAACGTTTCTCCAAATATATGCCCACAGTTAAGGTATGTACAGATGACGCTTCATTCGATAGACTTTAGACTAAATAAATGTATTTGTTGTTATAGGTTGCTGTATTCTTTGGCGGCCTGGCAATTCAAAAGGATGAGGAGACGCTGAAGAACGGCACTCCGCACATTGTTGTTGGCACACCCGGACGTATTTTGGCATTGATTCGCAACAAGAAGTTGAACCTGAAGCACTTGAAGCACTTTGTTCTGGACGAATGTGACAAGATGTTGGAGCAGCTGGGTAGGTTTCTTTTAAATTAACTATTTGAGATGTTATAACTAACTGAAACTTTATTTTCTATTCTAGATATGCGTCGCGATGTGCAGGAGATTTTCCGTAGCACACCACACGGCAAACAAGTTATGATGTTCTCGGCCACTTTGAGCAAAGAGATACGTCCCGTTTGCAAAAAGTTCATGCAAGATGTAAATATCTTCGTCGCAATAATCCTACTACTACTACTATTACGACCATTAGCTATAATAATCTATTACAAAAACGCGCACGCCATACAAATCAATCTAAATGCTGCCAATAATCAATTGTCACACTTTCTGCCTTGTTCGTAAATCGGAAAACCATATTCCAAATGGTTATAAAACGTGTATAATACTAATTGAATATTCCAACGTTGCCATTAATAATTTTTCTTAATGGTTAAACTAAACGTCTACCTGTCGTTGAATGCCAAATACCATTTTCCAAATGGTTAAACGCGTAAATTGTAAACGAGCTGGCGCCACGGGCGCATAACACTTATGAAATCCTCGTTGATAACTGCCAAAAACCATTTTCCAAATGGTTAATCGCGTTAACTGCAAACGGAAACACGCTAAATGCGTTTAAAACCAAATCAAATTGCCGTGTATAACTGCCAAAAACCATTTTCTAAATGGTTAATCGCGTAAAATGCAACCGCCAAATTTCAAATAAATCCAAAAATCACAAAATGAGAAAAAGAAAAGAAATCGACATGAGATAAAAGCAACAACAGTCACACATCTGATGCTCCGAAACGTCTGATGTCCGCATGGAGCGATTGCTACTTGCCGCACAGCCTTTGGGTCGGATTGAGGTGATGAATGGGGCACAGCAGTGGCGGCAGCAAAGCAACGACAACAACAACAACAACGACATTAAATACGAGTACATACAAACTAACTAGTTGATGATGATGGTTATTAGCGTGGCCGTATGTAGAATTTGTAGGCGTACCTAGCTTAAGTTGCAATTTGCATTTTGTCAATCATAATTGTTTTTCCTTTAAATTGCGACATCCAATATTTCCAATATTTCAAATAGCCCATGGAGGTCTACGTGGACGATGAAGCCAAACTGACACTGCACGGCCTGCAGCAGCATTATGTCAATCTGAAGGAGAACGAAAAGAACAAGAAGCTGTTCGAGTTGCTCGATGTTCTTGAATTCAATCAAGTAATATTCGCCTTTCAATCAATTGTTTAATCATATTAAAACTAATCTTAATTCTGCCTTTAGGTTGTCATCTTTGTCAAGTCCGTGCAACGCTGTGTGGCACTTGCTCAACTGCTGACCGAACAAAACTTTCCGGCTATTGGCATTCATCGCGGCATGAATCAGGATGAGCGTTTGAATCGCTATCAGCAATTCAAGGATTTCCAGAAGCGCATTTTGGTCGCCACGAATCTCTTTGGTCGCGGCATGGATATTGAGCGTGTTAACATTGTGTTCAACTATGACATGCCCGAGGATTCCGATACCTACCTGCATCGTGTGGCACGTGCCGGTCGCTTTGGTACCAAGGGTCTGGCTATTACCTTTGTTTCTGATGAGAACGATGCCAAGACACTTAACGAGGTTCAGGATCGTTTCGATGTCAACATCAGCGAGCTGCCGGAGGAAATTGATCTGTCCACTTACAGTAAGTTGAAATCGCAGCTTATTTACAACATTTTGTAACTCTTATCTTATCTCTATCTGTATTTTATAGTCGAGGGCCGCTAGTCACAGCGTGTGGAGACCAGAAATTACAATTTACATGCAAATGCATACGACGAAAATGCATCCAACAATTAATGAAAAGATACATTTTTTTATAAACTCTACTTTATAACAAATAAAATACAATCCAAAACCATATGTTGACGTACAAAGATAAACCTAAATTGATGTTTCTTTTTATTAAATATAACTATTTATATTAATAGTTTTTAATTACAGTTTGTCAAGAATAGTTTACACACTCAAAAAAATTTAATATTTTGACTTTGAATAAGAATTAATTATCTTATATATTTTTGGAAATGTCATTTAAATTCCGTTTGAATGAAGCAAAACTTTTCTTAGCCCATTAAGTACCCATTGAAAATTTTGAAGTTTTGCAAAGGTCCACTTTTTCAATTTTTATATCCGATGAAAAATATTTTGGTGCAGAAAAATCTTTTAAAGAAATTTTCAAAAATCTAGTTTTTATTATAATTTTTTGAAAATTGCTAAAATTGACTATTTTAACCCATTTTTCCTACTTTAAATACAAAAAGTGTTTTTTTTTTAAATTTTCAAAAATAAAAAAATACTAGCGAAGAGATTTTTCAAAATTTTGTTTTGGAGTCATTCTTAGAATTGTTTGAAGAACTTTTCAGCATCAAAATATTTTTTTATAAAAAATTTAGGATAAAAGTTGAAGAAGTAGACCTTTGCAAAATTTTTTTTGCAAATACATAATTTTGAACATATGTAAATGACGTTTAAATTTTGTGCTTTTTTAATTTAGATATTTATTTTATGGAAAGGGTTTATTTGATTTTTGGCCGTTTACACGTCCGTTTTGGGACATGCGCAAAGCGTCGGAGTTTCCGGCAGTTCCCTGCCATGCGAAGGGGAGGTAGTGGGGGTTTCCCTTTGGGGGTGGGCATCAACGAAAAGCAGAAACAGAGCAGACTAACGATAAATCACACAAAAAATAGCCAAACAATGTGAAAAGTAATTGCGAAAAAAGAAAATGCTGCTTAAAAAATATGTGAAAACACGACGCAAGGTGAAGATACTGTTGCTGGTGACAATTGTGGCCCTGATTGTGATCACGTGCATCATTCTGCTGGGCTCCGCGGGGCCGAGCAGTGCCGTCGAGCGTTTGCTGGACGAGCGCTTCATAGCACGTGCCTATCAGCCGCAGTCGGAGCAGCAGCAGCAGCCGCGGGA
>JBAMBJ010001461.1:0-34594 GCA_037043495.1 Drosophila recens | reverse complement strand
AATAACTAGTCAATTCAGAGAATTTGCTTGTTAAAAATTAATTATAAAAAGAAAATAAGCAATTTAAATTATGACACATTACGAGCATCAAATTTAGCTTATTCTATTTCTTTTTTTGAAGTTGCTCGGTATACCCATTTTTAGTTTTAGCTTTTGTTTTTACAGGGTATCTATATGAGCATCTGTCTTGGAACGCTGTGTGGTCCAATTAAATATGCAGCCGGGTCTGAGAGCGGTTCGGGGTCTGTGATCGCGTCTGCCACCAATGTGCGAATGATGCGTGAATTTGGAAACCGAGCAAATCTTGCACCACTGCACCACCAGAAGGAGCTGCCCTGTTGACTGATGAGCGCGCGTGAGGCACATTAATTGGAATTGAGCAACCCAAAGGCACAAAAGCAAATGAATATGAAAAGCAACCCAATGCAATCCAAGCAACCCAAGCATTCTCAAAAGAGAGAGAGACTGGCGCATATTTTATCGCTATTGAAGCGTTTGGCGTTAATTAAGACAAAATCAGGCGAAATTTTTGTCACATTGCCGAGTCACATAAAGTCACAGTCCCCAACGAATTCTGATTCCGATTCGGATTCAGACTTGGATTCGTATTTGTTTTTGTATTCCGATTCTCAGTTCAGTTACACCACACTGTGGCCGTGATTAATTGTGCCTTGTGCTGGCTGCCAAGTTCTTTGAGACTTTATTTCGTTTTGTTTTTATTACGACTACAGCAAAGAAAATGAAAAATTAGTCAAGAAAATCTGGCGAAATAAAATGTCGTCGGCGACATTTTGCAAAGAGTTTCTTTTTATATTTTGTTTATTTTTTTTTCTTTCTTGTTTTTGTGCTTTACATGTGTGCGGTCTGTCAGTGGGTGTTGTAGGAGAACTTCATATATATATACACTATATATACTCGTCAGCATTCGTCTCATACTTTAATCGTTGCACATTAGTCAGTAAGTTTTGAGTTTTGTGGGGAGAAATGGAAGAAAAATAGTTGCATATGGTTAAGTTGAACAATTAAATGCACTTTAAAAAGTTGAAGTGCTTAAATAAAAATTTTCAAATATTTTTTTAAAAGTATCCAAAAATTTTTACAGAAATACTTTTAATTTTAATTAAACATTTCTTGCTTTTTTCAGGCTTTGCTCTCAAATTGTAGCGCATTTACGAGTTCTGCAAGCCGCAGCATTTTCATTGCAATTTTTCACAGAGAAAAATGTGAATTTATTGTTGTTGCTGTATAAAAAAGATCAAAGCATTGGCATAACGTGGTTGTTGTCGTTGTCACATCAACGCGTTGCCATCGACAACAAAATGTAAAATGCAAAAAACTACAAAGACAAGAAGAGACTGTCCGGAAAAGCGGCTAATTAATGTGCTTTTAATTATAAATGTGACCGCAGAAAACTGTAAAAATATGTAGACCGCAAAAGCTTAGGCAATAAAATGATGTGTAAAGGACAGCAAACAGAAGGAGATCCTGACAACCGCAAGGTGAGTGACAGCAATAAGCAAAAAGGGTTCGATTCGTCTCTTTGTTGTGCCCCAATGCGACATGTCAGGCCAATGTAACAATAACTACTCAAGACAGCCCAAAAGTAACACATCCGCAGAAGGACATCGGAGTGGAAGAGGGAGAGAGGGGGTTATAACGAAGGGGACAATGGACAAGGATATGTTGGCTTGTTAGCACACGACACGCTGTGGTCAGCAAATGAGCCCAGCAGCTGACCAAACTGGACACTCTTCATCACTCTCTGTCTCTCTTGACCTCTGTCTCACCTTTGGTAATTGTCGTGTCAATTTGGCCCAAAACCACTTGCCTGGTCTTTCGACTACGACATTGTCTATGTCAAATTTTAAACATTGATTATCTGGAGACATATTCAGCAATTAGCAAATCAACTCGAATGCGGCTTGTGCCACAAGATACTTGTACTTGCCACAGACCAGAGACCAAAAGCCTCAGCTGCTCCATAAATGACAATTACCAAAAGTGTCAAAAGCATTCTTGGTCTCAGTGTATGTATGTATGTGTGTGCGTTTGTATTCTGTTAAGTTTTAATATGACAGCAGATAGATGGCAACAGGAGACATATTGAATCAGTTCAACATATGACAAAACCATATTTGATATTAAGATGAGACATTGTCCAAAGTTACGCTCCATAAATGCCCAAAAATTTAAATTAAATTAAGTTAAGACAAGGCGAACATCAGTTACAATTATGGAAAGATTAAAATGACTCGACTGTGATGCTGTTATTAATTATATATACTTATATTTATTTTTCTAAGAATGCTGATGATGAATTGAGTTTGCTTTATTTAATTCTGTATAATATTACAATCAGACATGTTTTACAAATTTTCAACGATGCAAAAGCAACTTAAAAAATATTGTTGGTGTTTCTGAAAACAACATTGGTAACTTGTCAAAATTTTTATTGACAGAATATTGATCAAATTTCAAATGTATCAAATTAAATTATAATGATATTTAATATTAATAAAAAAGGCGTGAATGAATTTATTTTTTTAATAAAACATAAAATATATATAAATTAGTATGAAAAACATTCTTGTGTTTGAAAATATATATATCATAATATATTGTGGCAATTTCAAGTAATTTTATTCCAATATCTACAACTGCTAGTTTTCAAAAACTTAATTATAATTTTTTGTTTAATTTTAAAATGTTTTTTCTTTTTTATTTTTGTTTATAAAGGCTAAGCATATTTTTCTATTTTTTCTAGGGCTGCTAATTTGCATATACCCTTGAGTGTGACAAGAGAGTCTAGAGTCGAGTCTAGTCACCTAGAAATCATCGAGCCCTTTCCCAATGGACATGTTTAACGGCTTCATTTTACACATCATTTAATGCAAAACAAGTTTAAGTTTGTATGCTGATATATCCTCTATCCGCTACTGCCCTTTTCTCTTTTCTCTTTTCTCTTTTTGTTTTTTCCTTTTGTCACTCAATTTAAATTTTACACAGCCAAAGGGAAGGACACAAAAGGATTCGATTGATTTATGGCACACTCCAAAGCAAGAGAGTGAATCTCTCACTTGTCAGTGTCGCATACAGTTCAGTGATTTTGCATTGTGCAATTACAAAGTGTTAACTAGAAATTGCTGGGCTTGCAACATATGGCAACATCATTTACATTTACGGCCAGCAAACAAATTGTAAAATTTAAATTAATTGCGTGTTGTCGAGCGAACCTTTGACACATGGCGCAGTTGTCATTTGGTTGCAACTTGCAAAAAAACTAAACAAACAAACAAACTAAAAAAAAAACATAAAAATAAAAAAGTTTCAATAATTTAGTTTTAATGTGTGTGAGTGTGTGTGTGTGTGAGTTGCGGCTCTTCTTCACAAAAATTGACAACACGCAAATGGCTCATTAGCCGCACCTTGAATGGATATACATAGGTGTACATAGGTGTAGCAGGCCCTCTCTCCCTCTTTCTCCTCTCCACCGTTTCCCTCACAATTCGCACTGGCAATTAATAAACTTTACAGCTCATTATTAAGCATTATTGTCTTTCAACATAGGCGAACTCGTCCCTCGTCTATGGCCCGGCTTGAATGCAGTTAGCAGTTTTGCAGTCTTGCCAAGTTTTGCGTTCAAGTTCTGGCCATTTGGGTGCAGGTTCATTCCAGGTAATTGCCGGTTTCTGCAAAGCGCCGACTCATATTAGTTGCAGTAATATTTCATTTTGACTCATCTTCGCGTCAATTAAAAAGTAACATGTTCGCTATCACCTCTCGATCTGGTGATGATGAGTAAATTGCATGCATGTTAATAACGCTTCAGTTGCCAACCGAATTTAAGCGCAAACTTGCAACAAAACAATGGACAGTTCCTTAATTCTACCTATCTATAAGACTTTGTTGTTGTTGTCGTTGTTGATGTCGTTCATCAGTGTCATTAGATATCAAGGCATGCTGAAAGCTGTGCTAATTCTTTAGATGGAGTCCATTTTAAATTTATTACATACTTACTTCAATTTAAAGACCATTTTGTCATATTTATCGTGTAGATTTGTATCCCTTTTAGACCAGCGGTGGCCAAGAAATCGGAATTCGTCGCCGAATAGCCAGAAAAACAGTTGGGAGTAGTCGCTGCTCCCGGAGCCACTGCGTGCCCACCACTGTTTTAGACTATATTAAACACATAATAAAGTGTTTAATATAATAATAAACAATTTCTGTCTATTAATCTACTTTCTCTACATTCCCTTTAGCTACCATTAATTTTACTACCTTTACAATTAATCCTGTCCGTTATCAACTAAAAGTTACCACATTTGTACACACATTTATTTGACATGAATTGCAATTAAATAATTTGTATTATTTAACAACAATGTTATTGCAAAAGTCACATTCACAGCGCATGTTCTATAACAAGTTCCTCCAACAAATTTTGCGAAATCTTTTAACACATGTTCAAAGACTTGTATCAACAACTTTTTTGATAGAAACTCGTACAGCGGATGCAAATCTAACGACAAATGCTTTAAAGTCACGTTTACTCGTTTGTCGATAAAGAAAAATATGTTCAAGCACGTTAGTTAACATCACAAAAAAGAATGTAGGCCAACAAAAAATAAAAATTTTTGCTCAAATTGTACACACATTTCAAGCAATGTCAAGTTTTAAGCGAATAATTCGTAGACTTTCATTTTGTTTTCGCTTTTGTGGGTTGTCCCACTGAAACTGATTTCAGACTTGAGTGATTTTGAAGCAGAAGAAGAAGAGTTCAAGATTGAAGTTCAAGTCTAAAATCATTGAAGCATTCATAGCGATTTACCCCGTTAATGAGACCATAGATAACAGCAAAATAAACTGTCAACTTGGCCAAACACAAACACAAAGAGAGAGAGACAACAAAGAGAGGCGCACACTGATTAAGTCAACCCTAACAAATAGAGTTGCCGTACGGCAGTAAACAAAATAGGACGACGTCCCTTTGGTTAACCCTCAGTACAACAAAAGGGGTAAAATGTGCGAAATATCACAACTTGGCACTCGGTTGCGTCACAACAACAACAACAACAACTAGAACAACAACAACATCGAGAACAACAACAACTAGAACAGTTACGCCGGATTAACAACCCCCTTCCGTTGCAATGAGCGCAATTTATAAAATTGTTACGCTTAATAAATTAAAATTTCATTTTGAAGTATTGGGCGTGAAATTGAGCTTAGCTCTGGGGCGTTTCTCTATACGAGTGTGCCCGAATTCAAATTAGGGTTGGGGGTGGTGTATTTATGGCCAAACAAATTACTCAAAATTGGTTACGTTCATTTTTAATCCTTGCATTTAAAATTAAGCCATTTTTAACTGTAAATAATTCAATTATTGCTTGATTTTTGAATTCATATAGCATTGAGATTAAATTGGGTTTGGATTTTTATATTATTTCATAGATTTGTATACCACAACGTTAGTTAATATTTTTTATAAAACAATTCTTCTCAAATAACTTCCTTTGTAGAATTTAGAAAAAGTTTGAATTACTCGATATTTCAGCTCGATTTAATTCTCTGTTCATTCGATAAGTTCATTTTCATCTAGCTGTCTTTAAATAAATAAACTTTATATGGATTGCTGTGAAGAATTTATTTCTATTCCTAATAATTCTAATTACTAATATTATAATTTCTTTGCTTAAGCAAATCTTCCAGCCTAAAACTATCTTTGCAAAATATGGGAAAATAATTAGGAAAAATATAAAATGCAGAGTTGTTTGTCAACAGTTTACATATGATTTATGTAAGAATATACATCCGTCAATTTAATATTTTATATACTCATAACTTTTGAAACTACCCATGCTATGTTGGATCTAAAGCTTCTGTCGGCAACGGCGGCAGCAACAAAAGCCATGATCTAATCGACACACGCAAAGCTCCGTAGTTTAGGCCAATTTCTAATCAAACATTTTCTCACCTCAGTCTGAGTCGAGTTGTTGTTGTTGCTGCTGCTGTTGTTGCTGCTGCTGTTGCTGTTACCCTTTTGGCCTTTTTGTGTTGTGGGCGTGTTCGTTGTTGAACGTTCTGTCGGCGTCGGCATCGGTTGCATCAACAGCAACAGCAACGGCAACAGCGGCAACATTTCTGTGTTCTTCGCATGTATTTTTTTTGTTTTTTTTTCTTTGCTGCAGCCGCATTTAAGTTGATTCGTTGTTGTTGCTGGTCTGACATGTGAGAATTTGCCGTAAATCAACCTGTTGCCGTTGTTGTTGTTGTTGTTGTTGTTGCCGCACACGTTTTTCGGCGTCTGCGGCAGCAACAACGGCCACTTGGCTTATGAAGTGCCACAGAGAAACAGGTTAATCGATTTTAAATCGGTTTTGATGTTGTTTTGATCGCTGCTTTATGCATGCCACATATGAGTGTATGTGTGTGTATGTGTATCTGTGTGTGTGTATAAGTCGCTGCTCTAGTTTTCTAGTTTTTGACGTTTGAACTTGATTACAGGTGATTTTAATAATGATGTGTCTGCTGCATGCAACAACCACAGCCGCAGCAACAACCACAATCTCAACGCCAACAGTTAATTAAATGGAACCCGCCAAGTGCTCTGGGCAGATGCGTCTTCTTTTTAATCCTTGATATACCTCGAATGCCAGCTGGCCAATTATTAAGTACGAGTAGTTGCTAAATGCGTTGCATATTCATTTGCCTGGCTAAATGAATGGTTTGTGCACTTGATCAAACCAAAATACCCTATGAAGATTACAGATCGCATTTGAAGCATTTAACTCGATGGAACTGCAAAACTAGCAACTGAGAGGAAGCAAAATAAAGACACGTTGTTGATTAAACGTTTGCGAATGAGATGCAAAAAAGACTAAAAATAAATTCAGCAACTCTAACAAGAGCCTGAGAGATAGAAATTAAAGTGACAGTGAAGAAGCGAGTAAAAGTAAAGGAAAAGAGAGTATTGAAAGAAATGTACAGAATAAAACATGTAGCGAATAATTTAAAAAATCATAGATTATTTCCGAGATAAAAAATGAAAAGTCATAATGCAAAGTTTTAACTCTATATATTTTATAAAAGTTCTTCCATGTTTCAAGTTAAAGTATTTTTAATTTAGTTTTTTAATTATTGTCAATCTAAAAAAGACACAAAAATATATATCTAAATATATATTTTAATAACTAAATAAAAAAAAGTTGAACAGAAAATAGAATTATATTTATTTTCATACACAATTTAATTTCGTTGTTTGTTAAAAAGATATTTTAGTGTATTATTAATAATAATGATAACAGAAACAAAAAATTTTTTTTTTAATTTAAATTATATACAATATCTATCTCCACTATCTATTCTTCCCTTTATGTTATCCTAAATAAAAACAAATCAATTTAACACCATAAGCCATAAATAGTTTCCAAGCTGCTTGAGAAAATACAAATCAATAAACTGACACTGAGTGCAATTGAAGTATTTATTTGTCTATTTATTCCACATGGCGTAACGCGCAGTTTCCCCAATAACCACACTTAGTAGTACAACATAATTTTCCGCAAGATTTCCAAACAAAACGCGCAAATAAGATAAAATACCAAAAGCACAACAAATGAGGAGGGAAATGGTTGGGGGAAAAGGAAGGAATCGCTGGAGACAAGCAAGTGTTGGGGTAGCCCAAGATGATTTATTTGCGAACTCGTCTGTTTGGTTCCACGCGAGTGACAAACGCAACGATGATGATGACGATGCGCTGCAATGAAGCTGGCAGTGAAGCACTTAAAAGTGCTGTAATTGCTGCAACGATCCCATCCCTATCCCCATGCCCATCCCCATGCCCATCTTCATCCCTATCCCCTAACCCAACTCGACTCGACTACTGGGATAGCAGGAAGTGCGCGACCGCGGAGAACAGACACTTAAGGCAGTCAGCTAACAGATCAGCGCTACCAGCAACGACTTAACAGAGCCGCTACACTGACAGAAAAAACTTTATAGTCGATATGATGAAAATACCAATTATTTTAAGAGATATTTTTTTACATTTTCTCTTCTGTAAATTGCTCAAATGAGATTCTGACATTCTTAAGCGACTATAAAAACTTGTATTTACTTTCTGTGTATTTATTGGTTTTCGAAATTTTCAAAGTATTTTAAATAAAACTTTATAAAATTATCAGGGGTGCCACAGAAATCGATTTCGCTTGAATTTGACTTAAATTTATATGAAATTTATGTCAAATTCAAGCGAAAGTTATTTCTGTGGCACCCCTGATAATAATTTAACAGATTATGAATAAAGTCTCTTAAACCAAGTTTGCATTAAAGTTCAATTTTGTACAAAATAAACATTAAATAATTTTTACAAAAATAAATTTCAAGTTGATCAAAAAGTTTTTAAATTTTTGACCTTCAAATATTATTAAATTAGTTCAATTTTCAAAGCAAAATCTTAGCCAAGTTCTTTTCTCTCAGTGCAGCAAATTTCTGCATGTCAAATGATGAAATACAAGCGGAAGAGAGACATTTCAGTGGCAGTGGAAATGAAACTGAGAATCTGTGGCAGGCTCAAGTGCTCTTTATTTTAGTGCTCACTGACAGGCGAGTTGGCTTCTAGTCAACACACACACACACTCACACACATACACACATACACTCGCTAAGTTAGTTGCACACACTAATTACCTAGTTAAACTGTCAAATTGACAGATGACAGTTTTGTCTGTGCGCAGAATGCAAGTAACATTTTGCCCGTCAACTTTTGTTGCAGCATCCTTTAAATTCTTTCCGCTGCAACATTTTTATTTGTCATGGCACATTTTCTGTCAAAATGCTGTCGTATATCCGAAGATCATAATTAACAATTTCGACAACAGAACAGAAACAGAAGCTGCAGTGTCTTCTGAGAAATGCCGCTTTTGTGTTTTGTTTGTCGCAAATTTGCAACTGAACATGGGGCACAATATCAATGGGCGCACTCGAGTCCCCCCCTCTGGTCAGCACTCCCCTTCCCCTCCGCCTTCCTTCCTGTTACCAAGTCTGGGCGTTTCGCCGACAAGTGCGCGCTATTTGAGTATTAATTATGCAAACGTGTGAAACATTTTAATTGGGTGCAAAGCAGCAGCCGCGACTGCAATTGCTAACCAAAGACAAGTCTCGACCACAGCCACAAACTCAACCGAGGCGTCTAACAAGTTGCCTGCCAATGCAAATTTTCTTTCAATTATATTTCCACATTTTCAGCCTTCTTGTCACTAGTGTTTTTTTTCTTTTTGCTCGCATTTTTTTGCTGCTGCCGCTCGACATGTAATTGCGCGCTTTCCTAGCCACAATTAAACTGTCATAGACATGACGCAGCATTATGACGTCGCAATTATAGCTGTCACTTTTGACAGCCCAGCTCCTCGAATGCCTATGATGAGTTTTCCGAGAGCAAAGCTTCGAGCACATTGAGCCACACATAGTTTCAAGCTTGGACCACCCACTGATTTTGATTGAGATCATTTTTGATTTCTCAAGGAGTATTTAAAATTCCCATGTGAATTTTTTTCAAATTTTAAAAAATTTTAATTTTTCAATGTTTCAGATAACTAACAAAACTATAATTTGATATATTAATATCTCTAAGCTAAATTCTATCCATAAATCGATCTGGAATCCAAAAACTTCCCATATTGAAATATTAACAAGTTTTCAAGGCCGAAAGAATAACGGAAAGAAAAGCTCCACTTTCCAAAAAATAAATTTTTTAGATATAATGTGATATTTCAATATCTCTAAGCTAAAATCTATCTATAAATCTATCAAGGCAGAAAGGAAAACTCCACTTTCACTTTCTTCTGCAGAAAGCAAAAGTCCCCTTTTTGATATTCAGCGTTGTAAGCCATTTACAAAAACTGGCAATATTCTTCCCCCTGCAACAGGTGTTGCCAGACTGCCCTACTCAGCTTTAAAGCAGACTTATGCCTGGCTTTTTTGGTCACAATTTATAGCCAGACATTAATAAGCTGTCAACACATGCGTTAGACCCAAAAAAAAAACCAAAAATAAATGCGAAACGACTACAAGCCAAAGAATCGCTAAAGTTTTGGTTCAAAATCCTGTTTTTAATTTCACTTAACAAACTGCATACGAGCTGAACCCTAATGATGGCTCATAACTTTTGGCCAGCACAAAACAATTTGACAGTTTTATATGCGCTTTTAATGCCCAAAAACTTATTCGAGGCCAAAGGCTAGAAGTGGCAACAAAAGAGAGAGAGAGAGAGAAAGAAAGATGCATACTATTCGAGCCCTACACTTCTTTGGCTGAAAGTTGGCCCCAGGTAGAGCCCCGACAGTTAACAGTTGGCATTTGCTTATCCATACCCTCGTTTATATGTTGATCGATCGTTCGACATGCAAAAACGCCAACTGCAAAGTCCCAGTGACCGTTGCCCATCGTTGTCGATCTGTCTGTCTTTCTGTCTGTCCGTCTGTTTGTCTGCCTTTTATTAATTTTTTGTTTGACTTTTGCTTTATGGCGTGTTCATTGTGGCACCACAGTCAAATGTCAGTGTGGTGTTGGGTCTCCTCTTCGCTCTAAGCTCTTGCCTAGAGATGAAAGCACGACAGAGAGAATCAGCTTTCAATTGATTAAAAATAGTTAAATTCAAAAAATAAATAAATATAAAAAAAATTAATTTTAATTTTGTAAACTTTTATAAGTGACTTTTACGTCTAATTTAAAATTAATTTGTCATCCCACAAGCAAAGGACTTACACTCATCGAAATTTAATTAAAGCGATTACGGTATCTTAAATTCGACTTTAAATATTGTTATTTATATTATTAGTATATTTTAAGTTTCGTAAAAATCATTTACCGTTAGATTTTATATTTAAATTTAATTTTTTGTAAAAGTCTGTTTTTTCGACTTTGATCCTCGGTTATTAGAAAAAATTTTCAAATAACTCTTCGTTAGTATTTTATATGATTTTTTTAAAATGGCATAAAAGTCACTTTTTGTATGAAAAGGAGGAAATAACCCCTTTCTTATATACTTTTACAAAAAATTAAATTAAAAATATAAAATCTACGGTAAATTTTTTTTACGAAACTTAAAATATACTACTAATATGAATAGCAATATTTATTAACGACTTTAAGATACCGTTATCGAGAGTCATAATATTTCAAGAAAAAATAAGGTGCCTTTAATTAAATTTCGAATAAAAATCAACAAATAGTTACAGTTTTTTATTACATATATTTTAAAAATCATAATTGATTTTAAAACCCTTCGTGTCACGCGAGAATAAAAGTCACGCGTCCATCTCTACTCTTAACTTACGACTCTCCCCGTTTTGCGTTTGGGCCATTTAACTGATTACAGTGCCTTGTGTACAGGCCCAGCAGGTGGTTTTCAATGTGCCTCAGCATCGACGCTTCGATGTCGTCGTCGTCGTCGCTCCGTCTGCTTTGGCCACATTGAAGCATACTTTGTTATAGCGCGAGCAAAAAAAAAAGTACAATAAAAATAAAACTCATCAGCCGCGACATTCCGCAACTGCCAACTGATGGCAACACCCACGCCAAAAGTGGCTAAAAAAGAGAAAAAAAAACAACCTAATCCAACAACTTATTTTGAGCCGGCAAAAGCGATAATTGTGCGTTACCAAATGACACGGTAATCCAGGTCTGGCCACACCCATTACGTTAATCATAATAAAAACATCAGCGTTCGAAGTTTACAAGCTGCCCTCGAGTAATTCCTGCTACCCCAATAACAATGAAATGAAAGAGTTGCTCGCCTAGGCGTTGTAACTGCTTAAATGCAACAATTTTATTTGTAACAGCAACGTATGCAACTAACTTGAGATACCATGAGACAATGTAGTTACACTGAGCGAAATTGGAAGTCAATACATAAGTATACAGAGGAATTTTCAGTTAAACTATTCTAGATAGTATTTTTTTTTTATGCTTGAACTGACAACTCACATTGAAATTCCAGCCACATATTAATTAAAAGAAACACTAAACAATTAAATTAATTTCAATTTAAAATAATTCTAAAAATCATTTTTATTTTTTAACATTTCTAAGCAGCGAATCCTTTTATAAAAATATTCAGGGGTGCCACAGAAATTGCTTTCACTTGAATTTCACTTAAATTTGTATGAAATTTATGTCAAATTCAAGCGAAAGCGATTTCTGTGGTACCCCTGATTATCTGACATTGATACAAATGACAATTGATACAAAATATATTATATTATAGTATATTATATTATATTATATTATATTATATTATATTATATTATATTATATTATATTATATTATATTATATTATATTATATTATATTATATTATATTATATTATATTATATTATATTATATTATATTATATTATATTATATTATATTATATTATATTATATTATATTATATTATATTATATTATATTATATTATATTATATTATATTATATTATATTATATTATATTATATTATATTATATTATATTATATTATATTATATTATATTATATTATATTATATTATATTATATTTTATTATATTATATTATATTATATTATATTATATTATATTATATTATATTATATTATATTATATTATATTATATTATATTATATTATATTATATTATATTATATTATATTATATTATATTATATTATATTATATTATATTATATTATATTATATTATATTATATTATATTATATTATATTATATTATATTATATATACATCAATTTAATTCAACTTATCTAAATTTAATTATAAATATTTCTAACAGTGTAAACTTAAATTAATTTAATACAAATAAACTTATTTTAAATAATTAATATTTAAAATTTTAGTTTCATTCCTTCTCACCAAAATATTCATTTAATTTGTTGACTTTATAAATTTGAAGAGAATTTTCTTTCAGTGCATTTTGTCTGCTCCTGGTAGCAGCAGCAGTAAAGCTGTCGCTTCGCTTTACAGCGTCTCACTCTGTCTGTCTCTGTCGCTCCTTGTCCACTCGTTTATGCGCCTCTCTGTCTGTCAGTTGGTCTGTCAGAAATTGCCAACATGCCAGAGATTACCAACTGTCAGTTGAATGTCATGCCAATGGAACATGCCGTCAACTGAAGTGTTGAACTAATTTAGCAGCTGTTGAAAAAAGCCAAAACAGAGCGAGATAGCTACACATAATATGCTAAAAGATAAACAGTGCATGAAAGGGAGATAGATAGAGAAAGAGAGAGCTACCCAGGCGTATGTGTAATGTGTAAAGTGCAACAATAAGAAAGAAATTGAAATAAAAATACAAGTATTTATGCACAATGCAAAAATGTATTAAAAATTGCGGCTGTGCTGCAATTAAAATGCTTTGTGCTCATGTTGAACAGCGTACAAATTATTGCAATACAATTAGCTGCACATTAAAAACATATGATAATTATGGCGTGCAAAAAAAAAATAGCTGACGGCAACAGCGACGATGATGATGACGCTGATGATGATGATGATGTTGTTGATGTTAATAATGTTGCTGATGTTGACCAGCGGCAACAGCCCACGCCAAACATCGTGACCATCTTCTAGTCAAATGAAATCAGCGCGACGACGGATCCGTTGATGTCTCTATGTATCTATGCCGGGATCCATCAGCTTTAAAGGAGCCAGCAACACAGGCAACGGCAACAACGACGGCGTGTGGTGTTGATGGTCGTGTAATTAGAAAATGTTGTGCATAATTGGAATTGTAAATGAGCTCAGCTAAAATGCAACACACACACACACACTTAAGAAATGATTATGGCCAAGACAAAAGCGTCAGCAGCTCAGGAAGTCAACAATCTTGTTGAGCGCTTTCCAACAGTTCTTTTTCCCTTTTCATCTCGTCCATCGACGAGTGTTTAAGCCATGTTCGTGTTTGCGTTGTTTCAAATGTAAATCTCTAAAGTCGTTTCAATATTTTTCACTTTTGTTTCAGTTGCTCGCTTTGCTGATTTTTATCTGCAGTTAAAAGAATTTGTTGTCTGCATTGATGTTTGCTGTATGTAAACGTTGATTTTAATGATGTGCCATGCGGCCAAGTCTACTTCACTCCTTTTCAGCAAAGGCGGAATTATTCCAGCTAGAGATGGGAGACACAAATACTCTTAGCTTCTCACAAAATATACCTGAAACTTTCCATATTATTGGATTTTATGTGAGCTTCTGCAGTTCAAGCGACGAATGTTAGACCAAAATTTCTAATACTTTCAAATCTAAATATCGAAATGTAATTTTAAACTATCAGGGGTGCCACAGAAATCGCTTTCGCTTGATTTTCACTTAAATTTGTATGAAATGCGAATGCGATTTCTGTGCACCCCTGTATAAATTCCTAATTTTTATTATATAACTTATTAATGTTTATGGCTCATTCAAAATTTAATTAAATTTATTAAATATTTTAAAATACATTAAATAATTTATTAACTTTCTCAATTTCATATAATTTATTTTTTATATAATTTATAATATAATTTAATTATATAATTTAATTTTTGTACATATATTTATATTTTCTTTTATTTTACATTTATTTTAAAACATTAAATATGAAGAAAAGTGAAGAAAATAAAGTAATAAAATAAAAATGTCTTTTTTTTTCCTTTAAAATTTATATAGATTTTCGTGTCGTGTCACGAATGTTGAAAGCAAAACACGCTTTCAACCCTAGCTACATATGATTCAGCCACTGCCTTTCTTGTGGATAACTCAAGCATTTTATTAGCCGTTGAATGAAATGACCAACTCCGCTTGACTAACTTGGTTAAGTTGATTGTCTGACATGACTGTGGATAGCTGACTGCTGACTGCTAGATACCAGATACTAGATACCCAGCTATATAGCCAACAGATACAAATACAGATAATCGCACATACATTTATTGTTATAGAGCCGCTTGAGTTGCTTTTTAGCCAGTTTTGTTTCAAGTTGCTTGAGTTTGTGCATTAATTCGATTTGAAATTAAGCCGAACATGATTTTAAATGTTGAATTTTAACGTTTTAATCGTCGCGTTTATATTGCCATAAAATTAAAACTCAAGAAGTTGGCAGCCAGAAAGAAAACCAAATGCAACAAAATTAAAAAAAACGGTTCGTGTTACACGCGTTTGAAAACACACACTTAAATGTTGTGCTTGATGTGTGTGGGGCGTTGTCATGACAGAAGGTTGGTAAGATTGGTCAGATGATGGGCAATAGCCAACGAGATCGAGATAGCGGTTGAGATCGAGTTAATAGTATGGTCAACGAAATGGGGCAGGTAAAAAACTAAAACGACATCAAAAATTTAAAAATTTTAAATAGGTAACTATGGGTTATTAATTGGTTAGCATGAGTAAAATAATAATTTAATTTAACTATCAATCTCCCAAAGAAATATTTTTATAGATGAATTCACGATGACCTTTTAATTCTAGATTCTTTAAGACTTTTTTTATTTTTAAGCCGTTAAAATATATTTTTTTTTATAAACATTGCAAAAGTTGTAAATTTTACGGCAAGTAACATGAATACTTAGATTCTTTAATCGCACATCGATCAGTGATGCAACAGGCTAGAGTGGAAAAAATGAAGATTTTTACAGGTCATAAATTATGAGGCACCTGTAAAATGAGTTTAATGTCATACCAAATGCCAAACAATATCATTCGACGTCTAACGTTGGGGGCGCGGATATTGTTAAGCTATAAGGCAAAAGCCGATTTAACCATTTATACCAAAACAGTTACAACACACAAAAATTTTATGTGCAACGAGCGTTTTGTTGAACATATCATTAAAATATCAAAGTTTATCACCTTGCCACACACGACAGACACTAGATCCCATATGAGATCGAAGAAGAAGAGCTTCACACACACACACATTCACACACTCACACGGTTGTAACAGACGGACAGTCGACTTAATCCGTTCATTAGGTTTACGGGCATAAGACCATGTTGTTTAGTGAGGCGTTAGAAGCGAGCACAACAATGGATCGGATGGGTCGTTGGGTCTCTCGGTCTCGGATCTTGAGGTCTAAAAGTCTAGCATCGTTTGAATGACAATCCCAATGACAATAAGAGAAGAGAAGAGTTGAGATGAGAGTTGAATGCTTGACAGCATGACAGCCTTTTTTTTGTTCAGGCCGCGCATAATATTTTGACATTTTTAGTGCCGCTTATGAAATGCCATAGAATTTCAGTTGGATCAAAACTTAAACTCAAACTCAGATTCCGATTTCCACTTCTTCTATTTTTTTAGAGTTTAATTAAATTCTAATTTATTGTAATTTATCGCCGTTTAAAGTGTATTTTCATGTTTGAAAATTATGCCACGATTTTAGTTGTGATCAATTATCGATTTTATTTTCATATTAGCATTAGTTAGTCAGCAACTTTTTGATTTTGTTTAAACAAATTAACACTTTTTTTTTTGGGCAGCATACAAATATTTGTCAATTGTTCGTAAGCGGCTTAAAGTTTATATGAGAGCTCGCTGTGATTTTGGCCGGTAAGCAGCTTAAATAAGTTTTTATTTCTCCTTTTTTTCCCCCTCCCATTTTTAAGCGTTCAACAATAGTTATCACAATATTATGACTTGATTATGTGGAAAGACTAATTTTTATTTGCTTAAGAACGTTTTTGTGTAACACAAAACGTTGCTCTGTATTAAGTGTTAAGTTGGCACTGAAATGAACATCAAGGTCGTAAGACCTTTCACTTCCTATTGGACCATCTGGGTCTGATGGGAGTTTCATAAGAAACAATGCGAATCGAAATGATTTGTTGTGTAGATTTCATAATTGAGCGGAACAAAGATGTCAAAGAAACACACAAAACAAATGTTAGGAGAGACCTTAAGCTATAAGGCTTTAAAATGCTTGATGGCCATAGAAATATAGTTTAATGACATATTATAACGATTATTTTTGTATCAGCCTGAATTCGTTTTCAAAGCGAATATTAACGAAAAGTTAAGAGGATATAAATAGATTTCATAATAATTTTAATATCGGAAATAGTTTGAAATAAATTGTATTTTTTTGACTTTGTGATCGAAAATAGAGTCGAAAAATAATTATCTGATTTTCTTAATTACTTTGTAAATATTTAATAAACAATTTTCAGTCAAAAACTAATAATTTTGAGTTATTAAAGCAGAATAGACGAGCATATAAGATTTGTTCTCTTTGCACTCACACTCAAAACATCTTTTTACCCTTTTTCCAGCTTGTTTCTTGGGCTACAGGGTATAAAAATGCAGATAAGCCTTTTGCATACTTTTAAAACGATTTGAGACAGTCAACAAAAATAATAACATTCTCAAATCGAGTGCGCTGAAAAAGTGAACCCAAAACTCACTCCAACTCGAATTTAAATATAAGCCAAGGCCCAAAACAAAGTCAAGTCAAAGCCAAGTTGCGGCCCGCACGCGTTCCCTGAGCCAATTAAACGCGCGTTATCTGCGCCAAATTTTAAAGCGTTGATACATAAATCCTTTCGTTAAGCCCCGCAGCGCTCTTGACAGCCAAGGCACATGCTAACATGCCATTTTCCACACACCACCCATGACAAAGTCAGTCCTAGACTCGGTCCCAACTCTTTCTCTCTCTCGAGGACCAAAAAAAAAAGGAAGCGCGAAACTTTTTCGAAAGAGTTTTTCCTCCTGGGCGTAAACGATGCGTTCCCTTAAGGATAAGCCAACAGGACGACGATGCGTAGCGAAAGCGTATCTCTCTCTCTCCCTCTCATTCTATTCGAATCTGTGTGTATGTGTGTGTCTGTGTGCCTGGTTGTGTTTTAAAATTCAACTGTGGCTTAGCATGCGCATCATAAAATAAATTTTAAGCACAAGTGGCGCCATTAAGACTGCTTTTAACTTTTTTGCACCCACTACGCGGCTGAGGCGATTTCATAGCGGATTTTCCGGGACGGGCTAAAAATGGAAATGTGGAAAGGAGGACAACGCGGTGGAAAACGGGTGCTTGCTGTTGCCATATAATGTGTAAAAAGTTTATCAAAACCCTTTCCACACCCGAAAAGCGTCAACGATATACACATATTTATATACACAGACAGCTCATTCGTTAGGGTGTCTCAAGACTTTGATAAACTGTGTTAATCGGATGGGCAAACTATCGATAGTATACTATGAGTTTCTCATATTTAAGAATCTTATAAGTGAGTTATATTTAAGCTCTCAACCGATGTTATCGTAATGTGAAAATCTAAAAAATAAATTAATCGATTGATCGATATATTTCCAAATAATAACAATATAACGAGATTAATACAAAAAAAAATTAGTTTTGAATTAGAATTAGAATTAGAATTTGACTTAAATTTCATAAAAACTTAAGTCAAATTCAAGTGGAAGAGATTTCTGTAGCACATCTGAAAGTATTTCAGTAAATTTTTACTTGTAAGGCTGCTCGGTCGAAAATTAACGACCATATTTTCATAACTTTTTCAAAATTGACCCGATTTTTTCTCTATATTTATTTTATAAAATTTTTTGCTCCAAGATATCGTTTTTTCCAATATTTTTGCAACGGGTAACCCTACTTAAATCTATATGTTGTGCCAAACAAAATGGCGGCACAAAATAACAGAATAGCTTTTGCTCCTTTTTCGCAACACTTTTTCTACATTTTTATCCTGCCACAAAACTTTTCGACGCGCTCTTTTACAAATTACCAACAACTTTAGTGCTATTTTTATGATCAGAATAAGCGTTGATGTGAATATACATACATATACACAAATGTGTGTGGGTGTATATAGATACAAATATAAGCATAGTATACAAAGCTCAAAGATATTTATTTATGTATTAAGCTTAAAGTGTTGGAAATTTCAGCTAATTCGCCCCGCAGTGAATGCAACTGGAAACGAATAAACAGCAAATAATTGAATTTAACTGCCATTCATAGCTAAAATTCACGTTTTTCTTGTTGAAATAAAAGTAAAACGATTTTTTAATTAATTTTTTGCCTTTCATAAAATGCCGGCAGCAAAAACAAAGAATTACGAACGCTTTATCAAAGGCTATTAAAAGCCCGATTTTGACATTTATATTGACAGGCAATAATAGACAACATAACTAAGGAAAGCACTCGGCAGTCGGAGAGTCGAGGAGTCGAAGAGTCCCGACTCGCAAGTCTCGAGTTGCAACTGGTATACAAATTAAATCCCTTGCGGTGCTGCAATGCAAATGCCACCGAAAAAAATAAAACCAGTAGCCAAAGAGGCCCGAGTTGAACCGAGCCAAGTTAAGAGCCAGACAGAGCGAGGCAGGCATAAATCTTTGGCGGGAATTTTCACCAAGGCAGCGCCAAAATGACAATTGTGTCAGCTACTGTGTGGCGTCCATGTTGCAAGCGGCAGCTTAGAAGTTGCAACTAGCAGCAACAACAACAGCAACGAAAAACAAAATATAAATTATTTTTATGTGCGCGAGTGAACAATTTATTTTTTGTAATTTTTTTAAGCATTCTTTTTGTTGTTAGTTCAATTTACATATTGCAATTTTTAACACCTCGGGTGGCAATCATAATTAAACAACAACAAAAGCGTAACGAAAGTGTGTGTGTGAGTGTGTGTGTGTGGAAGCTGCAACCAGAAGCTGCAGCCGACAATTATGCAGAGAGAGAGAGAGGTAGAGAGATGGGAAGAAGACAGGCAGACATGATGACGTACCTTTTGGGCATAAAATTGAAATCCCGACCAGGATGCCACGTTGCTGCCGCCGCCGTCGTTGTTTTGGCATTAAAATTTGCCACTTCTTCGACAGGCTGGCAAGTCTCGGTGTGGCAGGCAACACGATGGCAACGACAACGGCAACGGCAACAGCAACATACAAATTTATATGGCTGCGGGGCATGTTGAAATTATGCCATCAAATTGGTATCAACAACCCAGCGGAGAGACGAGACGAGACTTGGCTCTGCTGCTGCTGCTGATGCTGCTAGGAGTTCTCATTCTCATTCTGGTTTCTTTTTTCCCGATTCCTTTAAAATGCTAGTGGGCTGCGAAGCAACAGCAGCAACAACAACAACTTGCGACAATTTGTGTGCGATGTGTAAAGTAAAATGTTGTCTGGGTGTGAACCTAATGCGTGTTGAATGCCGCATGCGGCATCATGCGCAAAAGTTGCCCCCGAACAACAACAGCAACATTGCTCAAAGTGGGCTTGTAAGCAAATTAGAGCAACTTGTGCAGCAGCAGCAGCAGAAATTATAATTGCTTTGATATAGACGTTAAGAGTTTAGATGGCGATGACCTTGAAAGGTAAAATGAATAAAAATATCAAGCAAGTATTGGTAAGGGGAGAATTCCAAGGCAGCAACAATCACATGTTTATAATATCAACAGATTCCTTTAAAAAAAATCAAATTGCTTAAAAGAATTTTTTTTACGTATTTTATTTTATATGTACAAAAGAACTTTATTTTATTTTTTAATAATTTAATAATTTATCAACTTAATGTGCTTGAAGGATATACATTTAAATAAAGAATTTTAAGAAATTCAAAAACACATAATAACATTAGATATTCCATTTGAAAATAAGCATTTGCTCGAAAGACATCGATTTTATTTAAATTAATTTAATGATCATTTAATCATTATTAAAGACAGAAATAAATACGTTTTTTTACATTGATGTAGCTTCTATTTATTTAATTGATATGTCAGTCGAATAGACAGATAAATGTTTATACATTTATAAAGACGCTAATTTAAATACTAGATTCTTTTCAAAATATATATACAGACATATCAAGATGTTCTAATGACCCATCAAAATCATTTTAAGCAAATTATGAGCAGAGATTAACTTGAGAAATTCCTTTAAATTCAGGCTGTCCATTTGCCTGGAAGCTCTTTCACATATCTCACAATTTTAACATGCCCTTCACCCTACCCCTCCTCGCTGCCTATCGTCCAAGTGAATTGAAGCACGCAACGAGTAATTTCAATAAATAAACCAACGGCTGCCCCTTCACTTTGTCGAATATTGCGAAAATTAAGAGCACAAAAAATAATTACGCACTATTGCAATAATTTCATAAAAGCGAGCGATCCACAAAAAGGGATCACAACAACAACAACAGCAACAACAACAAATGCAGGTGGGTAACATGAACCTGTCGGCAATGGAAAAGAGCCAAAGAGATCAAAAACAAAGGAAAAGAAGGAGTTGCGCCACAATCAACGCCCCACGGCCAGTCCAAAATGCCAGAACGGCGACGGCGGCCCCAACAGAAGTTATGATGAGGCTGGCGGGCCAATATAACATGGCGAGGATTGGAGAGGATTGGACAGCATGAAGGGCATGGAAATGCTTGGATGCTGTCCGACGATTTGGCAATTGGCGCGGCCTTTTTAGGCCCTCAGCTTGGAAATTGGTAGGAGTTGATGCGTTGATGCAATTACACCATAATATTCACACTTTGCGAGGTGAGAAAATTGCGGGCTATTAAAAGATCATAATAACGCTGTATGCCGCACGAAGCTAAAACTGAAGCTGATGTTGCAGCTGTAGATGAAGATGAAGATGCTGCAAATTGTTGCCAACTGAATCCGGTAGAAGTTGCAACAGCAGCCGAGGCAGCAGCAACATCAGCAGCAGCAGCAGCAAAAGCATTGCCGCCGACATTTATGACAGGCTATGAAATAATTTTTGCACCCTTTTCTTCCATATAAATACGTAATATTATTCTCACTCAGTTCTCAGTTCTCATTTTTGGTTTCTTCGTTAGTTTGCTGTTGTTGTGGCCATTTCCAATGCCGAAACAACAATGTTGCACACATGTCAAAACTTGGAGGCGCTTCACTTGATTTAGAACTGTGCCAAGTGGCGTTCGCAGAAATTGATTTTAAAATCGTTTTGAAAACTATTAAAAACAAAAAAGCCAGAATGAGTCCCATTCGCTTTCCGTTTAATACAAAGTTGTCAAATGACTGAAATCTCTGCGAATTTGTGGTTCATGGAAATCAGCTTAAATATATTTTCATTATAAATAAATCACATGCTACCAATAACTAAAAAAAGATTATTGATTTAAAGATTTGAAGTGAATTTATTTCAATTATGAACTAGCCCTTTTAGAGAGTATTATCTGACATACAGTCTGATATCTAAAGAAATAACTTGAATATCTAGATCATAATTCTAATCAAAGGTGTCTCAATTCACAGCGTTTTTAAAAACCAGTTTGCATCCCTGGCGGTTCCCTGTAGTGAGTGAGATCAGTGATCAGTTAGATTGTCTTATCTAAGCAACGCTTTTAACACAATATCACATTACGATCCGTAAATCCGATCCGTAACACATTCACAACGACCTTTAATCAAATTCAGCTAGTTAACGTTCATTTCAATACATTTTATGATTATTAATATTATATGTTTATATTCAGCTTGATTATCGCTTTGTTCAAAACCAAATCAGCCAACACACGCTGTCCACTTCCATACATATATTAATTTGAGCTCAACAATCTACGTATAATCGTATATATGTATATATATCAAAAGTCATTAGAATTGTCAACGCATAAATTAATTGCTCATAAAGTGGCTAAGTTATGATTGCTTTATACGACTATATCTGCTTTATTTAATTTGCTTTTTTTTCTTTATTTTTCTTGTTCTCATTTTATTAATTTGTGTGAATGGAATTTGCTGTGCGCCGTTTGCAAAATCAATTGTGACAGATCAGTCGATTTAAATTTTATTTTGCCAAGCTTTTAATTACCACGACTGTTTAATGATCTATAGTATAAATAAGATTTCTCGATACTCAACTTGCCAACTAAGTATTTAATCATGTTTTATATTTTGCAAGCATTTCAAGTTTAAGTTTAGAGCATTCCCTAGTCGTTCATCTTCAGCGAAGACATTCCTACTTCTTTTCTATAAAGTATGCATAATTCAGTGATATGAAAACTGAATAGAAAAACTATTTAGATAAGTCCACAATTAACTGCGAGTAGAGAATGACAGAAAACCATCAAAGAAACATCAAGATGTCAATATATAAACCATAGAATTGGTTAACAAATAAAACTTCTCAATTATAATCAACTTTAAAATGGAAACCAACAAAATCTGGTATGCCTTTTTATCATATATTCGACGATATATATTTATTCTACTCTTCAGACAGTGAACCCTAACTCTAATCGAAATTTCACAGTCAAATTATGAAGAACCAATCGATTGCTTGTTTCATCTTTGCCATCAACACATAATTAAAACTGTCTGATAGTTTATTTGGAAACTATTCGATATTTAGATTAATGCTTAAATAATCGAGAAAATTCATCAAGCATTCGCATAACGAATCAGTTTAATTACAAAGCAAACTTCCAATGCAATTTCATACACAATTTCCAAAGACAGTCCAGAAATAACGATGTTAAAGCATTTACACTCTAAAATGTGAAAATTTATGGAATTTTGATTAAGACGCGTCTGGTTGGGCGCCAAGCGTTGTTCAATTTGTGGCATGTTGACTGGGTAAATGTTTCAATCGTTGTTGCGAGCATTTCAACGCAAATTCACAAAATTACATTTCAATTATTTGTGCTATTTTATTGTGGAGTCTTCGTCTTCATTGCTGTCTCCGTCTTAAAGTCTTGCCAAGGGAGACAGCGATCATCACACCTACTTTCTGGCAATGATAATTGTCCATAATTCAACAGCTTTATGCTGTAGATTCGAGCTTGAGTTCCGACTTTCAAGACTGGGCCTAGCTGGGCTGTCAGTTCCATGCAACGCACACGTGCAACATGCCAACTTCTGTGTCCGACTGGGTCCGAAAGTCTACATTCTGACTTATCACAACGCATGCCACTCTCTGAGGCACACAAATTAGTTTCGTGCTTAATGATTGCGTAAATGGTTGATGGAATTCGTGTTGCTATTGCCCATTAAGTTGGTAGTCTTCAGTCTGCAGACTTCAGGCGAAAGATCTGCATGAGCCGCAGATACATATGTATGTATGTACTACCTGGGCTATTATAGGACTTACTGAAGCGCCAAGCTGGCAATAACTTGGCAAATTAGCTAGTAGTTATTAGATTGTAAAGAGCATGAAAAGTAAATTCCTACCATAATTAAGCAATACAATGTTTAATTGGAAGACATCTTCAAAATCGGTCAATTACAGCTTTCATTAGAAGCCCCATTAAAATATTTATAATTAAAACTAACTGGGAAAATATAGAATAAATTATTTAATAACTAAAGAATGCATTAAAAACAAATTAAATAGTTTTGGATTTAAATCTTCTCACTTTTAGCGAATTTATCAATAAATTTTTAACAGGAATGCGTTGTAGAATCCGTAATGCATTTTATAATGCGTTAAAATTATCAACAAAGTATTGTTATAGCCGCTGGCAAGGATATACGAGTTGATCACATTAAAAAAAGAACATAACCTTAAAATCGAGCAACATAACCTCAATATCGAGCAACATAACCTCAATTTATATCATAACGTTGCGTGCCTTGACAAACACACGAGATACCAATCAACAACATGAAAAGCAACGATGAAAAAGGCAAAAATAATACAAAAATTTTATTAAAAAATTACAATACCGAAATGACCACGCCAGTCCCTTATGAAATGATGATCTTTCGATGCGATGCGATGCGATATGATGTCGATACCGAAATAAAAATAAAAACAAAACTAAAACTCAAAAAAAAACCTGTGCCAACTGCACATTAAATTGTGATGCATCAATAAAATTTGCCTGCAGCAAGTTCCCAAAGCCATGCTACGAAAGTGTTAACTTCGAAATATGTTGCCGCTCTATAATTATGGATGGTTTTCGGTATAATTGCGCCAGGTCTGGGTCTGGGTCTGGGTTTGATACCTTCCAGTCAACTCAACCGCGCTCGCATGCTGAAGGAAGACAAACTTCGACTGCTTCAATCAAAGCAACTGACGAACTGACGAACGAGCTGACGACCTGCAACAGCAGCAGCCCCAGTGGCGGTTGTTGACGACCCTCGACACTGCCCCAAAAACTTTAGTATCGGTATCTGTATCAGTATCTCTGTATCTCTGTATCTGTATCTGTGTTTGGTAGCTGCCAACGCTTGACGTCGCTTGAAGTAGCGCAAATTCATTTATCTAAAAAAAAAAAGAGAACACTGAAAAGGCACGCCAGGCCAGTTCTAAGGTGTTGGCCAGCTTGCTTTAAGCCAAATACGATCCCAAAAACGAATCGGAGGCAAGACGAAAAACGAACAAAATTCGAGTAATTCCGGTAATTTACGGACCCCAAAAATAAAAGAACCTCGTCGTCGCTTATGAATCATAATCACAATTTCTCTCTCTCTCTCTTTCTCTCTCTGTCTCTCTTCATCTTACTCTCTCCATCTCTCAACTCGGCGACTGTTTTTGGACGCTGCTGATGATGATCAATGATCTGTAAAGTGTTTTTCGTTGGAGTTATGACTCTGAAGGCTTCGCTCTCGACTCGACTCGACTCCCAGCCTCGGGCTAAACGTGCGCTCGCTTTAATTTTCAATATGTCTGGTCTGGAGATCGGAGACGACGACGACGACGACTATGGAGATCGGAGACGACGGCCACTGGGTCAATGCTGATGGCTTTTGTTTTTATGGCAGACATGTAGGCACCTTTCAACTAATTTATAAAAAAGAGATTCGTGAATCGTTTTTATCTTTCTTCTTTCTTTCGTGTGTGTGTTTATAAACTAAAGTGTGTGTGTGTGTGTGTGTTGGGTGTATTCTCTGCCAAAAGTCGCAAAAAATAATAATTGAATGGTTTGAAATTTTGAAAAAATGCAAAAATCACAGCTTGGCGTGTTGAAGCTAAACAGTTCTTGGTATGAACTGGTATTATTAAATAATTATATTAAATCTATTTAAAAATGAATTTAAAAAATTTGATAATTTTTAAACATTTTAAAATGCAGTGAAATGTTTCAGCAGCTTGTTTATTTAATAAAATATTGATATTTGTCTGTCATAACATTATGAAACCCACCAAACCACTTAAAATATATATTTGCTGGTCAGCTATCAGAAATCAGCGAGCAAAAACATTGAAAAAGTTTTTAAAATATAATAAATAAGAGCACGAAAAAACCACAACAAACTCATTATTTTACATATCACACATATTTTGACATAACCATAACACACTGGACAAATAAATTGGCAACAACCATTCGATTTTGGTAGCTGCTTCAAACGATATGAACATGAATATCCCTCTCTGTCCTGTAACCTGTAACCGCCATTTCCAATTCACGGTCATAAATCGCTGGCTCCAACTTCAATAATTCAGTGCGGGAAATTTTGTGCTGGGTGTTCAAACAAATCAAACCGCACAGCTAACAAAAAAAAAGCAGAAATAAGACAACAACAACAACAAACGTTAAAATCATTGCTGCACAAATTTATGAGTCAAATAACAACGGGAGATGACAAGAACCCAGCAGCGGTCACCACCTACAGTTCAATTTGTGCTGCCTGGTTATATTCTTATTGTTGTTCTTGTTACTGTTGTTGTTGTCTGCGGTACCATCTACCGGGTCATGTTTTGGCCACTTGGTCAATAAGTCAGTTGCTCTGGCGCAGTCGTAGGAAAAATGTGACAGAAGCATCGACTTAAAGATATCTTATAGTACAAACAAAATTTATATAATAAAATGTTTAAAACTAGAAAAAGAAGCCAATTAAAATTTAAAATAAAATACATATATTTTAATAAAATATTTTATACACTACGTATTTTTCTAAAGTTCATACTTTCTATTGTGGTCAAAATCTGAAATGAGTTTGGTTTTCCCTTCAATTTAATATGTTCGCTTTATATAATACTTAGAAGACTAAGGCCCCTTTTTTCAATGTCTAAATAAGGTGTTTGATAACTATTGAAAAGAAAAATTGACGTAAAATGTATATAAAATAATGTCACATTTCAAATTATCTTTTGAATAAAACTTATCTGAGATGCCACAGAAATCTCTTTCACTTGAATTTGACGTACATTTGTATGAAATTTACGTCATTTTTCAGGTGAAAGAGATTTCTGTGGCACCCCAGTATATGTACATTGAAAAAACGGCCCTAAGTTATTTTAACTTTATGTGGCAGCAATTTAAATTAATTTATCATGTTGTAAATCCTATTTAGACTTAACGCTAAACATTAATTACTTTAGGATGCTTAATTAGTCAAAAAATTTATTTATGTCTGTCTTAATTTATGTTTATTTATTTATGATTGTCTTTAATTTTTTTATTAATTTAAAAGCCCCAAAGGATCTCAATATTTCTTAATTAATAAAGAAAGACAAACATAACAAAAAAAAATTCTTATTTTGTCAAAAGTTTTGACTCAAAACATTAATTTAACTAACTGTATATTTTACAATAGTCAAAATTTAAGTGAAACTTAAGTTTCCTGATTTTCGATCAGCAAAATTCTTTTTAAACAATATTTATATCCATTATTCATATCATTAGACAACTTTGTACTTACTCCACGTATACACAATTCATTTGTTAACTTATCAGTTACAGGGTATTTAGAACGCGTGATAAATATTTGCGTTTCGTTTGAGCTGCGACTATGGAACATGTATAAATAATATTCGCACGATATATGTCCCCTTGGCAGGCAGACGACGCCATCGCCAACTTCATCTCCAGCTCCAACTCCAGCTCCGTCTCCAGCTCCGTCTCCATGGCTATAGCCATTGCCCTTGCCATGATGCGCAGGCGCGAAACAGGCGCCTCTGGGCATCAGCGGGTTTGGCCTACGTGGGCGCCGTCGCACTTTATGTGCGGAATTCCATTTCCATGTGGCCACAAACAAAATAAGAAAATAAAATAAAATAAAGTAAGAAAAAATGAAAATAATAACAAACAAAACAAACGCAACGTCGCCGTCGTCGTCGTCGCCCAACTTGATATATGCGCTGCATGCTCATAAAAATGTCAAAAATTGTGTTGCAACTCTCTGGCCAACACAGAGCTCCCTCGACTCTGTGTATGTGTGTGTGCGACGCTTTGTCTACCTTGGGTCTACCTTGGGTCCTGGTTCTGGACATGGCAGTTGGAACTTGGGCTGATGCGCGCATGCGCGCATATTTCGCTTTAATTGGCAAACGCAGCCACCACCATGCACATTGGGCCAGAATCCCTTTTTTTTGGCATAAAGTCGAAATTTTTTTTCAAATATATCTTGAATTTGACTTAATATATGGAAAGGGCATACATTAGGTATATCGAATCAATTAAAAAAAAATTTTAGGTGGCAACGTTGTAAATTTGCCGCGCTAGCAAAGTCAGATGTTTTGTCAGCGGACTTTCAGCCGAAATTGGCGGGATGCTTTTACTCAACTTTGCGCTTGTGCTGTGACGACCCAACTGTCCAAATCTTTGTTGAAAATATGGAAAAAAAAGGTCAATGTATGCCAAATACAATTATTGTTAATTTATTCGAAATATATGTTCAATGTTGTAGTTGTAAATTGTCTATGTTATGTTTTATTTTAGAAAAAAACTAACCGAAGTGCTCGTGTACCGTGGAGTAAAAACCTAATTTCTGCCACTTTCTGCCAAAAAGTAATTATGCAAATGTTTACTCTTAACTGTGATCTTAAACTTGTCATTAATACTTTTTGCACAATTTTGCTTATTCTCTTTAAAAACACATGTTGAAACTGTGCTTTTTTGCTAGAAAATCGGATTTTTTCCGTATTCAGATGAGGAGGGGGGTTAAAGCATGGTCAAATTAAAAAACTAGAAAAATTGTAAATTCTACTTTTGCATGATTAGCAAACATGCGAAGAATAAAATATTTTCCTTTATTTTTAAGTTTATAAAAAAATTTTTACTTTTTTAATGAGTAGGAAAAAAGAGGGGGGTAAGGACAAAGTCCAACTAAAAAACAAAAAATATTATAAATTCGACTTTAGTCTAATTAAGATTCATGCCAGATTTCAAGTCCCCATCTTTACTTTTGGATTTTATAAAAGTATATTACACATATTTCTCATAGTCAAATGGGGAGGGGGAGACGAAGGCGTGGTCCAAATCAAAAAAAAAATAGATCCAAATTTCTAAATTTGTCTAAGTAAGGTTCATGCAAAATTTCAAGTCTTTAGCTTTACAATTAGACTTTATGCAAAAAAAAAAGGGATTCTAGCCCAATGTGCCATGGACAACATGGACACCATGGGCACCGCCAACGATGACGCTAAATGTGCACAGCACACGCATAGGTGGGCCCCGAGATCGCTACTTCTCCTTAGCCCTGTCCACCCTGTCCACCCCTTGGCTGCAACGCTGTCTTGGACGCGTTTGTTTAGCGCTTTAAGCGCATTTAATGTGACACAGAACGAAAAGGATAACGACGACAGCAGCAGCAGCAACCGAAGTCGTCGCAGCAGCCACAGCCGTAGTCGCAGTCGACGCAGACAGAGCTGGCAGCACGTGACACAATGGGCAAATGCCCAGTAAAAAATACGGAGACGACGCATGCGCACAGTGGGCGAAACGGCGGATCTAGCGGCGCGAAAGTCAAATTTTCACTTTTCAAATTACGGCAATTATTAAATTCCTTTTGATTTGCAATTCTTCAGAGAGCTTGGAAAGCTTTCGCGAAAGCTTTTCCATGCAACTCTGTCTTGCTGGAAGCTTTTAAATTTGATGTATTTTTGACCACGTGGTTAACTTAAAATTGCTGGCAAATTATAAGTGTTTTAAGACCGATTTTAAAACCTAAAATATTTACTTCTACGGTTAAGTAACTTTGTATTACACTATTGTAAGGTATGTATTAAAAAAATAAAATGTGTTTGTGATCCGTCTATTCGTGTGTAGCTTTTAAATTGTATTTGAAGCCAGCTGTTTTAGTTGCTTGGCTTAAGTTGCCAACCCCTGTGTTTAGTGGAGTTCAACTAACACTATCCACCTTCATCCACGCAAGTATCAGTTGTTTTTAAAAGTTTGATTCCGTGTGGTGCTAATTTGTCCAAAATGAAGGGCAACTTCAAGCTAGTTCTTAACAATTTTTTAATTTTCAGGCGAGATGTCCGTATCTAAGCGCACACTATGTTCGATGTGCCACAACGAAAGAAGCGTTGCAAAAAAAAAAGAGGTTATGAAGTCCTATGTATTTGACACTGTTTTAAAATCCAGAAAATGTAATGAGAAGGAATGTGATGTAATGAAAAGAAAGTTGGACAATTTTTTAAGCAGACTTACTGAAAGATGGAAGGCATGCAAGCGAGTCTTGTTTATGAACTGTTACATTTCAATATTCATAAGACTCCGAGTGAAGTACCGATGAAATATTTTTTGTTGTCATTATTAAGTTGAATTAAACCAAAAAAATAATGTAAAAAAAAAATTTTTTTTTTTAAAATTTTATTTTTTAAGTTTAAATAAAAAATAAATAAATAAAAATCAATGTTGGCTGTTTTTTTGTTTCAGAAAAATTATTAATGTTAACAAATATGTAGAGTTATTTAAGTTATTAATTATGCTCCGCTAGATCCGCCGTTTCGCCCACTGTGATGCGTGCCAAAAGCAAATTTCACGCAAATCAAAATGTCATAAATTCGTGGCTTATGCCCAGTGCGAGAGCCTCTGGGGATCTGTGGGTTATATTTATAATGAAAATGATACGTCTGCGCGTCGTCCCATGCAAATACATATGAACATATGAACATACAAACAGACAGACTAAAATAAGATGAGCTAAAGCAAACGCACAAAACGAGAACCAAATGACAAGTGTTAAATTGGCGCGCGAGTTTCAACATGTCGTCGGCCGGCCTCCAACAAAGACCAACATCAACAACAAGGGCTGACGGCGCTCTCAAGTGGGAGTTGGCATGCCAACGCACATGGGCGTAGACGGGGGCCAGAGGGGTTTACTTGTCCCCTGAACATTCTTAGCTTAACATTTTTTGAGCTTCACAAATTCGCCAAAAGTTGTATTAACTCTTTACGAGATCAAAGTCTAGTGACAAAAACATTTCGTGCATCAAAATTTCCAAATTTGTGACGAACGATATTAACTTATTCTTTAAAATAAAAGCTTGGCCTTCGGCACTGCCCAAAAATGTTATTTTATTAGGTTTTTTTTAGTCATTTTATTCGGTTAGGCGTTTGGAATGAAATAAATAAATAAATTTACAATATAAATATAAATAATAAGAATACTTAACACCATTTTTTTTAAAAAAATATCGTTCGTCACAAAATTGGATAACAGAAATGAAAACGTTTTCGTCACTAGACTTTTACCTCGTATCGAGGTTGTTATAGAATACATTGCTAATACCGTGCCCCCTTCTCACAAAGATTTCTACGCCATTGCCTTCACACACACACACACCCACATAAGCATGTTCAGAGAATGCGCTCTTTTGAACGTATGTGTCTACTTGCAAAAATTAACGTGCAAATTGGAATGTGAGATTAAGGAATTATGATCTACATATTTACTTACCAGCTCAAGTAGCAGGCAGCAACAATTTCTTCAAGCAGCTAATCAGTAACTTACAAAATACACACACCCACTATGTATTACTGAATGGTCTTTTAATTTTAGCTATCACTTTGCTGTCACTTAATATTTCTCTCCAATGAGAAGTTTAACGTGCCGAATTTAAAACTAGCCTAACATTTATCGATATTATTCGATGCCTAACGGATTACGTGACTGAAGCGAGCTGCCAGCTGATCGATATGTCAATCGATAGAAGCGATAATGCGAATATTGAATCAATTTCAAAATAGTTAAAAGAAAATAAAATTAATTCTTGAAAATAAACTATTCAATTTCGTTTTTTGTGTTGGCAAGAAAACATTTATATCCATTTCGGACAGCATACAACGTTTATAATGGCCGTTAAGGCTTACAGAAGACACATGATGTATAAATGTGTGTGTGTGTGTTGAATGCGTATAATGGACGCCATGCTCTTAATCGCTTCAACAACAACAGTTGTAACAGTAACGGCAACAAGGACCAGGCCAGGCCAGGCTAAAAAGAATGGTTTGGGCCCTTATAGTCCAGTTAGTCCTTGCGATTGCGACATTCATAGTCTGACCAACGAACAGCAATTAAAACGGATTAAAAAGGCAACAAACTGATTTATGAGCCAAGAAACTCAAATAACGACAATACGAGGAGCATTGTGGGTGGTTGGGTGGCTTAGGGCTTCTCATTCATTGGTTGGTTGGTTAGTTGGCATAAGCGATACTAGTTCAACTCATTCGAAATTGAAATAATTGCGCAGTGAAGCAATTTAGAAGAATCACATTCACATGCGTTGCCTGTCGCTGTTTTAATGCCCTTTTAGAGGGTATGCTAATATTAATACGAAATATGTAACGCAGGAAAAAGAGGCATAAAGAACTTGGATAAAATAACATATTCTTGATCAGGATAAAACTTTGCACAGATCCGTATTTTTCTTGCACGCAGTTAATACAAACGTGTGCAAAATAATTAGAACAGCATACATGAAAATTGAAATCAAAAAATAATTACTATCATTCATTGCTTCATATAGCCAGCGAAAAAAGTCACATTATCAACATGTGGCTCTTGATTAAAATTTTATTTGGAAAGGTTGTTTAAATTTCGTTTGAATGATGCAAAAATTTCCATAACCCATTAAGTACCCATTGAAAAATTCGAATTTTTGTGAACGTCTACTTTTTCAACTTTTATCCTCGTTTTTTTACAAAATTTTACAAATCTTTTTTTTGATGGAAAAAAATTCTTAAAACAATATTAAGAGTAACTGCAAAAATAAATTTTCAAAAATATTTTTGCTAGTATTTTTTATAGTTTTTTGAAAATCCTAAAACTAACTATTTAAAACCCTTTTTCCTACTTTTCACGCTAAAATTGGATTTTTAGCAATTTTTAAAACAATATAAAACTCTTTAAGGGTATCAAATATTCGTAGTGTCGATTATAAATGTTCCGTCGCTTTGTTGTTGTTGCTCTAATTGAAAAGTATTAGGAGAGCAAACGAAATGGCACGAGGCATGCCACAAAAGCCAAAAGGAAAGCTTTGCTGCTGCTGCAATTTGGCGCATAGATCTGGGCAAGCAATTCATGTATTTGGAATTTATAACCGCATATAGTGCACATAAATCCCAGCCAACAGCAACAGCAACAACAAAATCGAACTTTATGTGTTGCAATGCCAATGGCTGCCATATGCTGCCACCGTCCCCCCAGTTCCCCCATCCTAGTCTTGCCCCGGATAAAACCCCCTTTTGGTGGCACTGTCGCCAAAGCTATTGCCACCGTTAGAAATGGCTGACGACGGCATTGTTTGGTTCGAGAAGGAGGCAGAGATCTGACTGGGGTTGTGGGGCGATTGCCTGTGTACAACGCTTATAATTGCCTGTTGTTGTGCTGTGAGCACGCATCGGTCCAACACCCACTACACCCACCATCCACCGTTCACCATCCAACAACGTGCACTTCAGTGCTGCGATTGTAAAATGTAAAATTCCAAATAAATGGCCATGAGAGGTGGCTGCTGCTGTTGTTGCTGCCACTTAAGCGCCACAACCACCGGCAAAACGCTGCTGCTGACCATGTGTTATGGCCTAAAGTAAATCTTCATTAGATTTGCCAGAGTAACCAAAGGCTGATGTTGCCTCTGCCTCTGTTGCTGCTGCTGCTGTTGCTGCTGCTGCTGTGGCACGACCATAAAAAGCAGCGGCAACTGGACATATCGGTATTTATGGCCACTTTTGTTGTCATTTTAATTGATTTCAATTTTTGTGCATTGAGTCTCTCTACCAACTGCCCCCGATAAGGATGAGTTGCAAGACGAGATTCTCTCGGCACTTTCAACATTATTCTATTCAATTTTGCACTGCACTGCACTCAAAATTTACGGTCAGTCGATTTATTGTATTTGAAAGTGCCACAAGAAGCACAATCTATGACAATTATAAAACAATAAATAAATCTAAATTCTGCAATTCTAATTTATCGTAAGTCTTGAGAGTTTTTGTTGGGATATTCTAAGTTTTTTCTCATAACGACAAATAACGATGTAGTTTTGGCTGTTTATTTAAAAACGGTGCTGCCAACCTGCTGAAAACATTCTTGTGGGTGCTGCCAACTTGAGAAACTAACTTTATGAGCACTTTTCCAAAGACGTCTCTATAGAGATATAAATATATCTCTGCACGAATGAAAGTGTTTTGTAAAGTCTGACAATTTTTTCAAAAAGAACTGCCCACACGTTTATGGTGCTGCCAACTCTTCCCAAATTTTCCAGTCCATTATTCCAAATATATCTGTATCTCTGTAGGGATATAAATATATTTCTGCACAAATAAATGTGTATTTTTAAATTCTGACAACTTTTTCAAAAAGAACTGCCCACACGTTGATGGTGCTGCCAACTCTTTCAAAGATATCTGAACCTTTGTAGAGATATAAAAAAAATTTCTGCACGAATGAAGTATTTTTTTAAAGTCTGACAGCTTTTTTTTTTAAAAG